>ML361580.1:0-33580 GCA_005239505.1 Nicotiana paniculata
CCCAGGATTATATTTGCAATGCCCGCTTAGTCTTCTACAAGACATAGTTGAGCGTGATCAGGGTCCCGGGAGCCTCGGGTGGATTCCGGGTGGTTAACAGATCAATATTTGAAGTTGAAGAAAGCTGAAGGTTGTTGTCATCTGGTGTGACCGCACCAGCGAGGGATTTGGCCGCAGGTGCGGTTAAGGGCTCCAGGTGCGGGAGACTTGGTCGCACCTGCGGAAGCGCAGGTGCGATAAGGGGACCACAGGTGCAGAAATCGGCCTGGGCAGAATGTTTTAAAACAAGGATTCTTGACTCAATTTCTTCATTTCTTCTTGCGCTTAGGCAATTTTGGGAGGCTTCAAAGAGAGGATTCCTTCATGCAATGTCAAGGTAACAAACTCCTTCATGCTTCTAAGTTAAATACAAGATTATATGCATGGATTAGGCATGGAAATTGGTAGGAATTTGGGAAATATTGAAGAAACCTAGAAAATGAAAATTTGAATTTTTAGCCACGAATTGAACATGAATATTTGAGTAAATTGTATATTTGAGTTAGTAGGGCTATGGGTAAAATATATCTTCGAGAAATTTCGGATTCCGGGCACGTGGGCCCGAGGGCATTTTGGTCATTTCACTAAGCGAGGTTGGGAAATTATATAATTTGGAATGGTTGCAAATATTAGAATATATTTTCATTGGGTTGTCGTTGTTTGGATAGTTTTGGGGCGTTGTGCGTCCGTTTGGAGTCAGGAAGGGCTTGGAGGCTGGTTATGGAATCTCGGAGCGAGGTAAGTCTCCAGAGGAATCATCCCCCTAGGTGAATTAATTAAGTATAGCTATTATCTTTGGGGGCTACGTACGCACGAGGTGACGGGAGTCCGTGCGTAGCTACTATTATGACATGTCCGGGTAGTCTAGGACCCACTAGCATGCCTTATGTGTTGTACCCGTAATCCTGCTTGTAATATTAAACTTCTAATATAATCGAAATCGCAATTGAATATCTAAAAGAAGACTAGAGTCCATTTTCCTAATCATCTATAAAGAGAATTGATTCCTCTGTGGATAATTGTGTACCTGGTAGGGTTGTATTATGGAATATCATTAAACTTGACAAATGAGTTTCAAAACAAAGACTTAAAAACTATATTTCATGTTCCTTTAAGAAGGATTTTTACCACTTTCCTAAGAAAAACTGTTTCTTGATAAAAATAAGGATTTATTATGTGGATATGTGTACATATGAGCACCTGAGTCGCAGGTATGATTCGCGAGCAGGATAGCCTTACTATTTGTATGTATAACCGCGTCACATGATCGATTTGCGAGCGGGGAAGATAGATGCATCTATGGTTTGAGTCGTTCGACCCTTCGGCGGTGCACAATTTATTATTCTTGGTCCGCACCGTTCGACCCTCGGCATTGCTTGCGCATGATATTTACTGCGTAATTGCTATGATTTTGCCTGATTACTGACCTGAAATATTATGTTGTCAATTGAAATGACAGATATTTAAAGTTATTAAAAAGATTTTGGAAGAAGTTGTTCCTTCCCGTCGATAAATTATTATTTGATTAAATCAGCCATGTTGATTAATTGTTATTAATATGACGAAGATATAAAGTGTTAAACGTGAACAGAGTTGAAAATATTTATTCCTGATTTTAACAAATTGCCCATGATAATCATGTTTAGTGCCACACCTAAATATTCTAGATTGACCTAAGTGTCTAATTTGACCTCTCGTCACTACCTCTCTGAGGTTAGGCGGGCGACTTACTGAGTACACGTTATTTTTGTACTCATGCTACACTTGATGTGCATTTTATTGCACATGTACTTTCATAGCGATGTAGAGGACTGGAGACTTAGATGAGCTGCATCATCCGGAGGCGATCCGCAGCTGACAGAGTCTCCCTCATACTGTATTACATTATTTTAATTTCCTTGTCCACTTGTATTTCGGACAAGCTTTGTAGAAATTGTAAAATTCTTAGAAATTGCTCACGTACTTGGGACACCGGGTTCTGGGATGTGTTGGGATATATTTTCTAAAGTGTAATATTCAAACATTGTTTTACTTAACCGATTTTATTTAGTTAACATGTAATCAAGTGAAAGAAAATGCTTTTCATAAATGCTAGAACATGAAATTATTTCAATTAATTAATGATTGGCTTGCCTGACAATGATGTCCGGCGCCATCACGACCTTATGGATTTTGGGTCGTGACAATATGGTATCAGAGCTCTAGGTTCCCTTAGGTCTCACGAGTCATGGGCAAGTCTAGTAGAGTCTTGCGGATCGGTACAGAGACGTCTGTACTTATTTTTGAGAGGTTAAAGGGCTGTTAGGATTACTTCCCTTCTTGATTCCTCATCGTGTGATTTGATTCCTTTGAGGCTTATGCCTATGTTCATTCCTACTCAATCTTACGCGTCGCGAAGCGCTTGCTATGAATCAGGAATTTGAGGAATTGAAATGGTGCCACTGATGTAATTCGATATGTTTCCATGAGTAATTGGTTGGGGCTGTTGTTATGGCCCTACAAAAAAATAATATGTTGTTTCAGCTCAGTAGTTGTGTTTCTTAGAGCCTTAAGCCTATGCTTGGATAGTGATAATGCTTGTGATTGGTTATCACACGATGTCGATATGATGATAGAATGATTGCTCGTATGTTGGGGGTGATGAATTCTTTGAAGGAAGGTCTTCTCAGAGTGTGATTTCAAGATTTCAGTATTCTAGTGCCGGCAGAGGAAAGGCATTTGGGCTATGAATGGTCCGGTTGGGGTTGATATAGTAAGAATTGGTGTTTCAAGTGAGGTGGGATATGCACATGTGACGTGAAGTCGTTGTCATTGATCGAATGGAATGGGTTAAATTTGTCGCTGCTATGGGTTTTCGGTTGCGTGGGGTCAGAGTATTGAGAAGAAGTATTGAAAAATACGATTGGCAGAGGCCGTGAGGTGTGGTGGTTCAGTACCGGATAAGTGTTGATAATGAAGGCAGCTAGAGAAAGATGATCTTCGGAGAGTGTGAAGTCGTGGTGATCTGCTGGTTTGAGAGCTACAGAGAATGATCCTGAAATGAGGCTAGGCGGTGGTTCCATCTCTAGGAGGCCAGGTGTAAGAAGCGGAAGAAGAGCAGTCGCCAAGTGGGGGAGCGGCAGCATAGCTTGGAATTTGAAGATATTATCGCACATTTAATTGATTTCATGAGGAGCGGACGGACTAGTAAAAGTTGGTGAACGAAGCAGAGCGTAGGATGGGGTATGGAAGTCACGGAGAGTGTGCATTTCAGCATCGTTGGAAGGTGTCCGCGGGGGATTTCCACAGGTGGGTTATCTCCTATGAATAGGTTAGCGGTGGCATGGTTGGCAGGTCTCTGTGAGGGGTTCTAGTGACTATTCGGTAGGAGGCAAAATGTGTGAATGATGCTAGAGAATTTGAGTATTTAGGGAGTGCTAGCAAGAGAATATGGAAGAATTGGACGGATTATTTGAGAAAGATCGTGTTATCAAAGGAGAAAGGATCGCGACAGGGTCTAGAGTGGTGCAAGAAGTAGCTTCGGGCTCAGTGGGGGAGTCCCACCATCTGTAGTTGGGTTGTCTTCTCATAGGGTCACGGATTGTCAGCGTGTTGGCAAGTTATTACAGCTAAGGGAAAGGAGTAAAGTGGTGATTGTGCGTGGGATTTGACGAATGTGTGCAAAAGTTGGCCCTGTCGGGCCAGGGTTAGGCTTTGGAAGATTCAAGATTTTGCTTAAGGCATAGGTGAGTTGTCAAGGTAGTGACTCAGTCACGTGTTTCAATAAAAAGGGGTGTTCATGTGCTAGGAGAGCCTTGGAGTTGATTGTATTCGGGACCAGTCAGAGTGGGTGACTCTCAATAGCGGTCCTAGTGAATTCAAAAGTCAAGAATGCGGAATTTAAGGGTTTCAGGCAGCAGTATGATCGAGAATCGAGCTTTTGCAGAGTAATTTCTCAGAAAAAGGAGGATGGTTGGAATGTTCTATGATATGTTTCAGAATGCAAGATAGTATTGGAGGAGTGAGAGAAATAAACTCCGGATTGTAGAAAGATCATCAAAAGGGTATGAGATGGGTTGCGAGATATAGGCAGCATAGTCTCGTGAATCAAGGTCACTCGGGATGGGTGACGGTTGAGTTTTTTATGAGTTGAAAAAGTTACTATTATTCCTGAGGCAAATTGAAGATGATTAAAAGCAAATAGATTGATTAGCCATGGTTAAAATGGCACATATACGGCACGTCGCGCCCCCTTTTTCCTCGCACGGGTAAGGTGCGGAGAGATCGGGTTCATGACATTCTAGACAACTCCTTGAAGGAAGAGGTTTAAGGAAGAGTCGCCACCTAACAATTTTGTGGTGCGTTAGGGCACCTAGAGTAGATAACTCATGAATTAGTTTGCATTACCAGAGATTGGGCAAGGGCTTGAAGTTATCCTAAGGGGAAGGTGTTAGGCACCCCTCAAGATCCACAACTGTGGGTCCCAGCCAAGAAAGTTTGTGAATTTGGACGGTAAACAAATAGCAAGTAAGGTTCATATAAGAGGGGATTTCAAACAAGTATAATAATCTTTAAAGGTTTTTGGGAAGACATCAGAGTAAAAACATTTGAAAAGAATTGTCCTAGGTTTCAAGTAATACGGATCACACCAATGCAATACCCAGTAATCACTCCTCGAAGAGGGGCTACACGTGATATTAGCGCATCGGTCATCATATCTGTATTCTACCCTTCCCACCCCGTAGAAGTTATTTAAAGAAGCGCGTGCTGGTCACGAAGGCTTATTGCATGCTATTACCTGTCCCGTTCTATAAGTCCCGGAGGGTGTTTAGGACTACTAAATTATACAAGGTGAGTACTAGGTGAACCCCTAGGGTTAAAGGATAAAATTATAAGCGACATATAAAACAATTAGGATTACCAATATGGGAACACATAAGGGCAGATAAGAGGCTCACAGATCCCTCCACAGGTAAACACATAAATAGCACGTCTCAAACACAACCGAAGTCTCAAATGCAGGATATAAAACAGGAGTTTTAAGTTAGAAAACAGTAGGTTTCAGAAGTTTAACAAAGGACTGATAAAGCAGGGAATTTAAAAGGACAGAATAGTTTTGAGAAGAGAGATTGATTGGAAATCCAGTAATTTAAAGACAGTAGCAGAATTTAACAGTGATGAAGCTTTCAGTAAGAAAATGGATGAATAACTTTTAGAAAACTAGTAATCAGAAGTAAAGCGAGATTTTAAATAAAGCAGAGTAATTTCCAAAAGGAGTGACTCACTTTGAAATAAAGCAAGAACCAGTATTTTAAAGGAGTTTTAGTAAAAGGAAATTGAGTGCACAATTTCAAGAACCAGTAATTTAAAAATATAGCAAGGGTTTAGGAAAAACAGAATGATTTGCATGAACTTCAGGAAAGGAGAATCGTTTTGAAAATCCATCAGTTGCAGGAGTAAAAGTAGTGACAAACAACAAGGTTCTAAGGTTTTCAGAAGAGACTGATTAATTTTAAAGACCGCTTTAATACAGGCAAGACATAAAATAATTGATTTTAGTTTTAATAAGTATTAGGCCTAAGGTTTGCCTAGGCGTCCGTATATATACTGATTATCCACACATTGATTATGAGTCCTAAAGCATGATTTCTAGATGCAAATGCAGAAGCAATATCATTACAACATATTTACTATAGTTATTAGCTATGAACATGATTTCTAAAGCAAATAGGAGTATAGTAGAGATGTTGAGTAAACAACCTAAACATGGTTTCTAATGCATGGTATGCATGTCCTAAGAATGATACTATTGCACACATAGGTAAAGTAAATCCTATGATCATGATTTCTACCCATAACTATATTAAACATGCATAGTCCCCTTCCATATTCACTATCCAGCCCCAAGCATTCGTTTACAGATTATTACATCTCAAGAATAATGAATTACATTACTGAAAGGAAAGTAAGAAGCTACTTCTATAGAGAGCCTTCAATCAGGCCCATATCTCCCAACACCAATCCTTTCGAGTTTCACAGCCTTACATGGTCTGGGTGCGGCAAAGCTCCCTAGGGCCCTCGTGGGGTCCCTGTCCAATACCAGCACCCAGATATAATTACCAAAGTTGAACAAGTGCATTGTGGAATTACCAGCCTCAGTGCATCAAAGTTCAGAGGGAACTCATGGGTTCCCTAAGCAATGCTTACACTGAGGGGGTGGAACCTAGGAGTCTAGGAGTAAAGTGAAGTGCCAAGAGGTGAGTTTGAAAAGAAAAGGGGTTTTGAAAGAGATTTCATAAACCAGAGAGTTGGTTTGACAAAAACAGTTTTTTGAAAAGAGATGAGTAAATAACAATCTTACACAACATCAAAGATGCACAGCCAAAACACACAACATTACAACATGTTCAGACATTACAAGCAGTGGTAATGGAGGATGGGAACAGGTAGAAAATTTAATGGTAAATAATCTAGTGAAAGATCTAGAAATGGTTTGGACATGATCACAGATCGCTTACTCTGACATAGCCATAAACCAACCATAAAGGAGTCACATAGAGAGGGTCAAGGGATTGGGGTAAAACACAATTATGAAAACAGCTAATAGATATGCCCAAAACACACATGAAAAGGGAGACAATAGCATGCTGAGTGTATTCTAATTACAGGTTTCGTAGAAGAACAATAAATAAAAGCAGACTAAGAACAATAAGAACTGAAACAAGTAGAGAATCATGTTGTTGATGAAGCTTTAAATTTAAAATAAGACATACTAGTGAAGAGGAAAGCAAGCAGAATGAGAGAGCAAGACCAAAGCACAATGGTTAGCCTTGGTTTATAGCCGGCTAACAGTAACCAAGAGCAAGGAAGAGTAGTAGAGCAGAGAACCTTTCGTAAGAAAGAGAGTTTTTAACCACAAGTCAGTGTGTCCCGTGTTTGTGAAAAGCTAACTATTATAGTTGAAAAACGAGTAGCAAAATATGGTAAGAATCAAAAGGCATGGTAATAAAAGAAGTCAGAATCAATTAGTGTGAGAAATTAAGACACGGTTACCTTAAGTCAAGGAATTTAAAACTCAAACGGTAAAACACAAAGCAAATATGGTAAATAGAAGTCAATACGAGACTAAATAAGGAAAGAATCATAGTTCATTAAGTATAGGGTAAACAATTAGGGCTAAGTTCAAAATATTCCAATTAAGGAAATAGACAATAAGAATAAAGCATCACAGGCGAATCAATTAATTCTGAATAGAAATTGAGGATTTAAAGGAAAGTATATCAATCAAAACTCCAAAGTATGGAATCTAGAATCAATCAAAGAAAGAGTCACAAGTCTATATTCATCATATAAATAGACAAGAATAACCCGTCATAGCAAGCGTGCAGGTTAAACAACATTGATAGAAAGAGGCAAGTCTGAACAGTCAAGATAGACATAAGCACATAGAGGTGATATAAGTTACGATACGAAAACTCAGTAGAACATATTCAAGGCAGATAATCACAACAACTTAAACAAGAAACGAGCAGTCATGCTAATACACAGAATCAAACGAACAAGTCTAGAAAAATTAGGGTTGTTAACATACGCGAGATAAAAATCTAGTAAGATCATAGAATCAATCATGATATGCAAAGAACAGACTTAAATACAAAGATAAACTTAGTTTTAAACAAGCATAAAAGAGTTATGAGAAACCCTGGTTTTAAAAAGGGAAGTGAAACCGTTTAAAAACTAATGAATCCTTAAAGTTCGAGTCAAGAACAATGTAAAACATAAACAGACATGCTTGAATCGTTTAAAAAACACCATATATCTGAGAGATTTAGGCAAAAATTAGGGTTTCATAAGAGAATCAGAGATAACCGGAAAACTTGCCGTGAAATTGTAAGATCGTAATGGATATGGCGTGGCCGTGTCAAAACCCCACCGGAGAGGCCGGGAACAACCAAAGCAGGAGCCCCAGGTGCAACTCGGCATGACCTAGAATCTCAAGGGCTTTAGAGATGAAGTGATCTAGATGGAGGAGACATCATGGAGGCTTGTAGTCGAAAGGATGGTGGTCGGAGATGGCCAGAGGAAGGCGGTGGAGTTCCATCAGAGATGAAGGGACAGAAGTCTCTAGAGACTTAGAGAGAGAGGGACGAGAGTTAGAGAGATGAGTGGTAGGTGAAGAGTGAGGGGTCAGTTGGAAGGGTGGTTCGAATTAAATTAGGTAAGTGTAATCTGGGCCGTTGATCTAATTTGATCAACGATTCAGATTAGTTAGGGGTTGGGCCGGGTTAATTAAAGACTGGGTTGGGTATTCAATTGGGTTAAGGCTGGGTAATTGGGTTAATGAAATCAGATTGATTTGGGGTTTAAAATTGGCTAAGTTTTAAAATAGAAAATAGGCCAAATGTTAAATACCCAATTTAAGTAGAATAATTAATTAATTAAAATATCTAATAACTGCATAAAATAAAATTAAGACCAAATAAATGAAATTGAGACGATTAACTAGTGTAAAAATATAAAAAATGATCAATTACAGATTTTAAAAATGATATAAACGTACATTTGTGCTATTATTGCAAAATTGCTATAATAATGCCAACATTTGGCTAATTTAGGGAATAATTAAATCCTAAATGATTGAATAGGATTATGAATAATATATTGAGTAATAAAATGTCTTGAAATTATTTATAACACCATCTTGCATGATTATAGAATATAAAACATTAAATAAACAGGAAAATAATTTGATAAAAATACGAAAAATTAAGGGAAAACATCAATTACTTTAAGGAGTGATTTTGAAGGTATATATGTAAATTTGAAAATAATTTGAGGAAAAATTTGGCATCAACAGTTTCCCCTCTTTACCCGAGAGGGATGAAAGAGTTGCCGGGTAAAGATATGATGGCCAATTTTGACCGAATGGAAATTGTATGAGAGAATTAGGCCGCACCCTGGCTTCTGAGCTGCCTACATATCCCTGGTTTTACAGGAATCAGGTCGTGTGTAGTTCCGGAGTCACCGACGAAGTATACCGGTGACGTTTCACAAGAACGGATGCAAGGTGGGAGGTAAGGTAAAGTAGGAAGGTCTTACGGGGTTGTATCGGAGAACTGGAGCGGTCCGCTCCTGCCTGGTTGATTGTTCCGGCCGGATTACCTGCAAATAAATAACAAGCATATATCGTGCATAATATAAACATGATGCAAGTTCCCGTTGGACTATGAATGCTGTCTTGGGACAATTGAGGATGAGGGTCGTTAGACCATGATGTCATGGGCCATGAATCGCTTAGCGCGAGATTCGCAGGCTATGAAATGATGTTCTCGGGCCATGAGGATGGTGCCTCTGAACGATGACGCCTTTGGACAAGTTGGCGATATTTCAGCCCATGAAGAATGCTGTGGTATCATTCCAATAAGAAAAAGTTTAGTCTTGCGATATGCGAAAGAAAAGAGGGGTAGAGCTTAGCCCGAGAGAAGCATAAATAAGTAACATCACTAAAGGTGGTTGCTTTGAAGAGGTAGATAGGAGCTTTATGCAATGAAGTAAAATGCAGGGGAGGTAGCGTAGAACCTCGGAAGGCAGAATGGTAACCTTATGCAATGCCGAAAATAAAATGCAGGGGAGGTAGCGTAGAACCTCAGAAGGCAGAATGGTAGCCTTATGCAATGCAGAAAATAAAATTCAGGGGAGGTAGCGTAGAACCTCGGAAGGCAGAATGGTAGCCTTATGCAGTGCAGGAAATAAAATGCAGGGGAGATAGCGTAGAACTTCGGAAGGAAGAATGGTAGCCTTATGCAATGCGGAAATAAAATATAGGAGAGTTAGCGTAGAACCTCGGAAGGCAGAATGGTAGCCTTATGCAATGCAGAAAGTAAAATGCAGGGGAGGTAGCATAGAACCGCGGAAGGCAGAATGGTAACCTTATGCAATGTAGGAGATAAAATGCAGGGGAGGTAGTGTAGAACCTCGGCAGGCAGAATGGTAGCCTTATGCAGTGTGAAAAAATAAACGACAGTAAGAGTTCTTAGCTGATGATAAACTGCGGTGATACGATTGTGGTGAATAAGCGTTGTTTGCGATGATGGTAGTTTGAGAGCGTGTCCTTAAGAAATAGGCATCTTGCAAAGATAGTAATGTGTTCTGGGCTTTCGCCGTCTTGGTGCCTGCATCCAAAGAACAATTGTGAGTTCTGTAAAAGGGAAGGTTAGTTCGCATTCCCGCTGGCTCGGCTCGGCCTGTCTGGTTGATAACGAGGACTTTGTTGTTCATATCATAGGGGTAGCGTTACTAAACAAGCTATTTTTTGAGAAAGCAAATATGCATGGTTTTATAAAAACATAACATATAATTTAAAGTAATAATTTTTGGATGAACCGACGACCACGACGCGGTTGAAGGCATTGCAACCTCTCTTGCTATGGAATTTTGAGGGTCCTCCTCAAAATTCTGCTCAAGTTTGATGGGTGAATGCTTCTGGTTGTTGCTTGTGCGGTGCTTGACTGCATTTGCTTCGGAATTTTGAGGTCCCTCCTCAAAATTCTGCCCCTGTTTCCATTCGTGGGGGAAATGAAATTTTATTAAAATGTGATCGAATCCATAGGGCTGCCTATGTATCCCCTCTCAAACAAGAATCAGATCAGGCGTAGTTCAATTTACAACATTTGATAAAAGCATAAAAGCTACACATAGTAGCGCTTGACTGCATCTGAGTTGATTGGCTTTGGCCAGATTTCTCCATCCATTTCGGCAAGTATAAGTGCTCCTCCTGTCAGCACTTGGTGAACCATGTACGGGCCTTTCCAATTGGGAGAGAATTTCCCTTTTGCTTCGTCTTGGTGAGGAAAGATCTTTTTTAACACCAGCTGCCCCAGTGTGAATCGTCTCGGCTTGACTTTCTTGTTGAAGGCTCTGGTCATTCTGTTCTGATATAGCTGACCATGACAAACTGCGTTCATTCTTTTTTCGTCTATGAGGGCCAAGTGCTCATAACGGCTTCGTACCCACTCAACATCACTGAGTTCGTCTTCTTGTATGATTCTCAGGGATGGAATTTCGACCTCGGTAGGAATAACGGCTTCTGTACCATAAACCAACATGTAAGGAGTTGCCCCAGTTGATGTGCGGACTGTGGTGCGGTATCCTAGTTAGGCGAATGACAGTTTCTCATGCCATTACTTGTGATTCTCTATCATCTTTCTCAATATCTTCTTGATATTCTTGTTGGCAGCCTCAACGGCTCCATTCATCTGAGGTCTGTATGCTGTGGAATTCTTGTGTTTGACCTTGAAGGTTTCACACATGGCTCTCATCAGGTCACTGTTGAGGTTGGAACCATTGTCGGTAATGATTGACTCTGGAACTCCGAATCGACAAACTATGCGGTTGCGGACAAAGTCGGCCAAGAATTTCTTAGTAATTGCTTTGTAAGAGGCTGCTTCAACCCATTTGGTAAAGTAATCAATGGCGACCAGAATAAACCTGTGTCCGTTGGAGGCGGCATGCTCGATTGGTTCGATAACATCCATGCCCTAGGCGGTGAACGGCCATGGTGAAATTGTTGCATTAAGATCACTCGGAGGTACCTTTATCATATCCCCATGTATCTGACAACGGTGGCACTTTCGGACATACTGGATGCAATCTGTTTCCATGGTCATCCAGAAATAACCGACCCGAAGTATCTTCTTTGCTAGAACGAACCCATTCATATGAGGACCGCATGTACCAGCATGTATCTCCTCCAATAGTTTTGTTGCTTCTTTTGCTTCGACACACCTTAGTAAACCCAAATCAGGAGTCCTCCTATACAGGATCCCTCCGCTGTGAAAGAAATTGTTTGACAACCTTTGAAGTGTGCGTTTCTGAGTAGCGTTTGCAAGTTCTAGATATTCTCCCTTTGCCAAGTACTCCTTGATATCATGAAACCAAGGCTTTCCGTCTGCTTCTTCTTCAACATGGGCGCAGTAGTCCGGCTGATTGTGGATCCCCACTGGGATGGGATCGATGAATTCTTGTCTGGATGCTGGATCATAGATGACAAGGTAGCTAATGCATCAGCGAACTCATTTTGGATTCTGGGGACGTGCAAGAACTCTATCTTTGTGAACCTCTTTCTCAACTCCTTGTACTTGGTCTATCAATAAGTCTGAATCACCAATCACTAATAACTCCTGAACGTTCATGTCGATGGCCAAGTTGAGCCCCAATATGCAGGCCTCATATTCATCCATGTTGTTAGTGCAGGGGAACCTGAGTTTGGCGGATACTGGATGGTGCTGACCGGTTTCTGATATTAAGACTTCCCCAATACCTACGCCTTTGAAGTTTGCGGCCCCATCAAATAACATCCTCCAACCATCGTAGGATTCTGCAATGTCCTCTCCTACGAATGACACTTCTTCATCGGGAAAATACATTTTTAGTGGTTCGTATTTCCCGTCCACAGGATTTTCAGCGAGATGATCTGCTAATGCTTGTCCCTTGACCGCCTTCTGAGTCACGTAAATAATGTCGAACTCACTTAACAGGATTTTCCATTTGGCCAGTTTGCCAGTGGGCATGGGCTTCTGAAAGATGTATTTCAACGGATCCATCCTTGATATGAGGTACGTTGTATATGCACAGAAATAGTGCCTCAACTTTTGTGCGACAAAAGTCAGAGCACAACAAGTGCGTTCCAATAAAGAGTACCGGGCTTTATATGGAGTGAATTTCTTGCTAAGATAGTAAATGGATTGCTCTTTCCTTCCTGTTTCGTCATGTTGCCCAATAACGCAGCCGAAAACTCCATCTAACACAGCAAGGTAGAGAAACAGAGGTCTACCTGGCTCGAGCGGTACCAGGACTGGTGGTGTTGAGAGGTACTCCTTGATTCTATCGAAGGCCTTTTGACAATTATCTGTCCATTTGGTTGCAGCATCCTTTCTCAACATTTTGAAGATCGGTTCACAAATGACAGTAGACAGGGATATGAACCGGCTGATGTAATTGAGTATACCCAGGAAACTCATAACATCCTTCTTGTTCTTTGGTGGCGGCAATTGTTGGATGGCTTTGAACTTTGATGGATCCAGTTCTATTCCTCGGAGACTGACGATGAACCCTAGTAACTTGCCAGCAGGAACCCCGAATGCACACTTCACAGGGTTAAGTTTCAAATTGTACTTCCTTAACCTGTTGAAGAACTTCCTCAGATTTTCCATATGGTCAGTGGCTTTCCTTGATTTGATGATGACGTCGTCCACATATACCTCGATCTCCTTGTGAATCATATCGTGGAATATAGTAGTCATGGCCCTCATGTAGGTGGCCCCTGCATTCTTCAGACCGAATGGCATCATCTTGTAACAATACACTCCCCATGGCATAACGAATGCCGTTTTCTCAGCATCTTCCCAGTCCATCCAAATCTGATGGTAGCCAGTGAAACAATCTACAAAGGACTGCAGCTCATGCTTGGTGCAATTGTCAATTAGGATGTGTATATTTTGCAAAGGGAAGTCGTCCTTTGGAATGGCCCGGTTGAGATCCCGGTAGTCGAAACAGACTCTAACCTTACCATCTTTCTTTGGCACAGGCACGATGTTGGCTAACCATGTCGGGTATTCAACCATACGGAGAAACATGGCGTTGATCTGCTTGGTGACCTCTTCTTTGATTTTCAAGCTCATCTCTAGTTTGAACTTCCTGAGCTTTTGCTTCACTAGTGGGCATGTCGGATTGGTTGGCAACTTGTGGGCCACAATAGATTTATTGAGGCCAGTCATGTCATCATACGACCAGGAGAATATGTCCTCATATTCTCTTATAAACTCTGTATATTCCTCCTTTTCTAATGGCGACAAATGCATGTTGATGCGTGTTTCTTTGACGTTCTCTGCATCTCCCAGGTTGACAACCTCAGTCTCGTCCAAGTTAGACTTAGGTCTATTCTCAAAGTTCTCGACCTATTTCACAATATCCTCAGGTATATCATCCTCTTCTGAATGGGAATCCGTTTGTTGCGTTGCCTCATTGCATATCACAGTCGTCGGTTCATCAAGATAAGTAATAATAATGATGTGTAAATAAAGTAATGTGGAGGAAAATAGTAGCAAGTAAATATGCGATTTATAGAGAAACTGCAAATGCTTTGATAAATTGAATAATCATTTGAAAATATGAGCTTTTTCTTGCAGAAATTAAAAATGCGAAAAGGAAGAATTTTTTTTTAAATAAGTAAGCTGTAAATAAATGCTTGTTTTGTTAGCCTTGCTACCCCGAGGCTCGACGGGCTTTGGTCATCCTGACAGACCAATTCTTGAGATATGATCCTCTGCTCACGAACTGTATGGAAGGGCCTTCCTCCCCCTCCCCCCCCCCCTTCAAGAATGGAACAGCAGTCCATGTCCTCATCGCCCAAAAATAAATCCCTCATTGCCGCTAATGCTTCCTCTTCGTCCGTACCGTAGATGATATCGGCTTGCTGGAAAGTTTGTTCTAAGTGAGGTATGGCTGATCCAATGAGTAGTAGGGATTGCGCTATGGTGGCGACCAGTCCTTGAATTCCTTCCAAGTGTACTCATACCCTAGCCCGAAAGAGGTACCGTGCTTCTTGAGTGTTATTGGCTTCGTTATTCCCTGAAGATTTTTACCGAGCCCTTTTCCTGGCTCGTATCCTTTCCAGTTCAAGATGCTCTCGATCTTACTTTCCCACCATTTATCCTTATCAATGGCGTTAAATCGTTCAATGTTGTGGTATATTTCTCCACCCAACTTTATTCTCCCCTCAGTGACCAAAAAAGTCTGGCGACCGTAGATATGATTGCTACCGTCTCCATGAATGACTACCTTTTGATGATTCTATTCAAACTTCAACGCTTGATGTAGGGTTGATGCCACGGCCCCAGCAGCGTGTATCCAAGTTCGCCCTAATAGCAAGTTGTAGGATGCGGGCACGTCTATCACCTGGAAGTCTACATCGAACCAGGTTGGTCCCATCTGTAAGCACAAGGTGATTTCTCCCATAGTGGATCTCTGCGAACCATCGAAGGCCTTTACATTGATCTCTCCTTCTTTTATATCATGTAGACTTTTGCCCAATTTCTTGAGTGTGATCAGCAGACAAATGTTGAGGCTGGAACCCCCATCAATTAAGATCCTTGTAATGAAGTGATCCTCACATTACATAGTGATATGCAGTGCTCTATTATGCCCTAACCCCTCGGGCGGCAACTCGTCTTCATGGAAAGTAATCTTGTGGCTTTCCAAAACCTGGCCACCATGTTTGCTAACTCCCCCCTAGTGATATTGTCTGGTACGTATGCCTCACAGCACTCTCAACAAGGCGCTCCTGTGCGTCTCAGAATTCTGTAATAGAGAGAGGATAGATATCTGAGTTGGTGTCTTGTTCAACTGGTCAAGGATTGAGTACTCTTTGGCTTGGATCTTTCTCCAATGATTGTATGAACCTGTCTCAATGGTGGGAGGACGGTTGGTAGCCTGCTTGCTAGATTCAGCTAAACGTTCAGGGGTGTAAACTCTGCCAGTTCTGGTCATACCCTGTGTAGTAATGGCTTCCTCAGACTTGCTTTTGCCCTTTCTCCTTGCTTCAACTGTGTAGTCCTATGGGATGGCGTTTGAGTAAAAGGGTGGAATTGTTGACATTGCCACTGGAATAGGTGTGGTCATCCTCATTCCCGTCGGAGTATATGTTATAGGCAGCCGGACTGCTACTTCGAGTGGCCGTACAAACTCAACTTCGATCCGCACTGGGGAATTTTCCTTTGCGGGCGGTCTCGATTCAAACTCGAGTGGAATGAACATGTTTACCTCAACATCCCCGGATGGCTGCATCTGAACCACAATTGGGTTGAGAGTAATTGTGGGCTTCTTCGGATCACCCTTTGCAATCATCCCAATTGATCCCTCAGGATCCCAATCATCATCTACTTCAATCATATGGACACCACCTTTATGGTCTGGCAGCGGATTATTGCGAACATTAGGAGCAGGGTCCTTGGCTACAATGATCTTGTTGTCTATAAGGGTTTGTATCTTGTCTTTCAAGGAACGATACTCCTCGATGGCATGTCCCTTCATGCCAGAGTGGTAAGCACAGGATTTGTTTGGGTTGATCCATTGAGAAGGGTTCTTAGGGGTGGCAGCAAGAATGGGTGTGACGTAACCGGCGGCTTTGAGTCTTTCATATAGTTGATCAATGGGCTCGGCTATGGCAGTATACTGTTTTGGAGGGTGACGGTCGAAGTTAGGGTGAGGTCTTAGGGAAGTTTTGACGAGTAGGTGGTGATTGGTAGTGAGAAGGTTGGGAATTGTATGCGTTCTAAACGGGGGCTGGTTGGGAGTATCTGGGCGAGGTAGGCTGATATGTGGGTGGTGGAGTTTGATATGTGGGTGATGGTGCTTGGTATTGAGGTGAAGGTGCTTGGTTTTGAGGTGAAGGTGTTTGGTAACTTGGACTTGGTTGGTATGTGAATGAGGGTGTTGGATATACTTGGTATTTGGGTGGGGACTTGTCCTGTTGTGCGACCATCATGGCTCCCACATCCTTCTTTCTGGACACACCACCAGACTGTAGAGCTTTATTAGTAGCTTGTAAAGCTTCAAAGTTGGTAACCATACCGCTTTTGATGCCTTCTTCGATTCGCTCTCCCAATTTGATGATGTCAGAGAACTTGTGACCTTCGACCGTCATCAGTCGTTCGTAATATTGAGGATCTTGAGCTCGTACAAAGAACTTCTTCATTTTTTCCTCTTCTAAGGCTGGCATAACCTTGGCAGATTTTGACCTCCAACGAGTAGCATACTCGCGAAAGGTCTTTGTTGGCTTCTTCTTCAAATTCTGGATGTAGAATACATCCAGAGCATTCTCCGTGTTGAACCTGAATCGATCCATGAAGTCTGTTGTCATGCTTACCCAATTAGTCCATTTCTTTGGATCCTAGCCGATGTTCCAGGACAGTGCATCTCCTTTTAAACTCCTCATGAAGATTTTCATGTGGATTCTTTCATCTTTTCCCATGCCAACCAATTTGTCGCAGTAAGTTCTCAAATGGACTCTTGGATCACCAGTACCATCGAACATCTTGAACTTAGGAGGTTTGTACCCCCTCGGGCAGTTCGACATCAGGTTGTATGCAAAGATCTTCATAGTTCAGCCCCTTAATCCCTCTAACTCCTTCGACGCCATGAACTCGATTGGTCAACTTCTTGAGTTCCTCGGCCAAATTCCCGATGAGCCTATCCTTCTCGTCAGACTCAGGGGTATGTGGTGTGGAATGAGCTATGGTTTCCACATAAATGGGATTATGTAGGCTTGGAAGTGGTCTTTTGTCTGTTCCTGGAGAGGTGGAGTGTTATGGTGACAGGCATTACATTGTGCTGGCGGGACTTGGTCTTTGGGGTGATTGGGTTGTTTAGGGTGTTTTGTGGTAAAGTGGGGTTTTGAGAATTTGGGAAGTGGACATCCGGAACATTGAGGGAAAGTGATAGGTGAGCCAAATTCTTGACTTGGTCAAGTTCCTCTTGGAACTTCAGCAGCTTCTTCTCCAGTGGAGACATACCCTCTTGCAGAACTTGAATACCCCGACCATCAGCGATCTCAACTTGTTCATCCCTGTTGTCTTTTCTGATGCCGGTTGCATCTGCCATCTTAGTTTTACCCTTGCTTTTTCCTTTGGGAGGACTAGAAGGAGGAGTAGGAAGAGGGCCCTTTGATCTTGTGCGGTAGGCGGATGATGCCAGAATGCACGAACCAACCTTTGGGGAAGGGAATAATAAATAAAGAAAACAAAAAACAAAAAAGTAATGAAGTTAGTGAGGATCATAAAAAAAAATACTGCAGTATTTAAACACATAAGGCGGAAATGTAAAGCGTGTCCTAAGTTGGGGACCTCTTTGTGCCCGAGGTAGGCCTAGCGACAAATTGATTTGGAGAATTTAAGATGCCAAATGCCTCATTTTATTGATAATAAAATAGACAAATCCAACACGACTCTAAGAATGCGAAAAATATAAAATGTCACTAATGGCCAGGGGCCTTATTACATAAGAAGGCAAAGTAAAGACAATCCTAACTACTTGGTCCCAAAAGGACCTTCCCCAGACTCGGCATCTCTGCTCGCCTTGATCAGCGTCCCCATCTTGCGGAGTCCCAGCAGCAAGTAGGTCCTGGCTAGAATTCCTCCTTTGGCTCCCTCGGTCTTCTGACAGGTCTCGATCCTCCTAATGAACTTCTCATCTAAGTCGACTGCCTCGCTCTAAGTGTTCTAGCCTCTGGGTGGAGCTGATGGCCATGTCTTTCCATTCCTCTATCAGTTTCTTGTTGGCCTCGTGTATTTTGTGATGATCTTCTTCACAATCACGGAGCCTCTTGCGCAACTGGTTGAGTCCAGTCGCTGCCTCGGCCTTCTCATCTATGACCCTGTGGCCTTGAGCAAACCCTGGCTCGATACTTCCAGCTCAGTTATCTTCCAACCATCCCAGATAATTAGGAGAGTAACCAGCATGATACCTGTCGGGTTCAATAGTGTCCTTTTCTAACTGAATCTTGCAGTGCCACAAATGCTGAGCTTGGCACTTATGAGGGGTGCCGTCGTTTTGGAAATTTTCCCTGAGATGACTCATTTTCTCGACCCTTGGTACCACTTCCTTCCTTCATGCCTACCTCATGACTCGGATCGGGATGTAAGGATACGTCCCTCTTTGACCAATCAATAACAGAAAAGGGGTTTATCAAGTTCGGATGATGAACTCTTCGGTTGGGAACCACTCAAACATCCACCGAATCTGATCCTCGGTCAAGTTCCCTAGGAACTCGGCCCATCCATTGGCGTTTTCCAGCTGAGCAAACATGTCGGGGATGTAGTTCATATGCTTTGGATGACGGAAAGCAATATGATCATCCCAAATTCTCCTATGGATGTCCTGACGTTAGTCACCCTTTTCTAAATTCTCAGTGAGCCACAGTTGGAGTAACAAATTGCAACCCTCGAAATGTTTTTCCCCTCCCTGACACTTTTCCAAGGCTCGGTACATGTCAGCAATGATCATTGGCACGATACTGAAGTCCTGCACGTCAACCCCTTCCATCAGAGTCTTGGTAACCATAGCCAACCTGGTGTGGATTCTTTATTTCTTTGTTGGGAACACCATCAGACCCAAGAAGCATACTATAAAGACGAATACCCGACGGTGAATGCGCCCCAGAGAAGTAAGGGCGAACTCTTCCTGATAAGTGCGATTAGACTGGCTACGACCATATCTCTCGTACAAATAGTCAAAGGGGATGTACGAGTTTTCCAAGCAGACCAATTCTGGATTTTTCTTTAGTCCCATCATCTTGAGAAAACCTCGGCCTGTACGGTTTTCAGGCATCAATAACCTTGGAGACTCCCAAGCTAAAATCGGTTAACCCTTTTATTTCCTCTAGAAATGGTGTCATCTCATTGTTTCCAAAGTGAAAGACCGACCGATCACAGTCCCAGAACAGGGTAGCAGCTTCTATCATCATGTTGTAGGCTGAATGTCCATAAGAGAAAGCAGGTTGCCCAAGTGTTTTCTGACGACTGTTTTGTCACTAGAGTGAAGATCCTCCCACCAATTTAGTAATTTTGGGTGGATATTGGTGACCATGCCGAATCTGGGAACCTCGTGCCTCATTTCTGCAAAACAAACAAGTTAGGCCTTTATCCCCACCAGACTTGACTATTTAACATCAGTAATTAGCATGAGCATTTAATTCTCCAAATAAATGCACAGAACGTGAAGGCGTCCGTTTGGGTTCCAGGGAAATCCAATGGACTTTGGACAAGGCTATCTTAAAGGTTGTTGTACGGACAACACGTTAGTCTGGCTAGGTTTGACCATGATGCATGCAACATACAATAGAGTAAGGTTTCCATGGGGTTTTAGACCGGTACCCTAGAGCGGACAACTCTAGGGGGAAGGCGCGGAACTGTCAACTGTACTGCTGATCGACTAGTTTTACCGCAAATACTCCTTTTCGAATTTAGGGGGAGTAATATTGGAATAGCGCAACCACTCATTGTAAGCGTTGCTAAAGGATTTTGTTTGGCACGAGTGGAATATGAATGCGGAGCATGATATGCAATAAATAACATTTAAACAAGTAGGCATGTATTTTAACATTGAGGAAAGCGGTAAAGAAAGGAAATACGGAAGTTATAATTGAAAGCAGTTACAAAGAAAACATGAAGATACGTCAATATTGTTCAGGCAAAATAAATACTTGCGAAATTAAATAGTTAACAGCATATAACGGGAATAGGAAAAAGCATAAACATTTAAACAGAAATTGAAAGGTCCAAATTCACAAGACAACATGTAATGGTGTAAGCCTAGCGAATATCCCCAGCAGAGTCGCCATGCTGTCGCCCCCCCCCCCCTCTTTTCCTCGCACGGGTCAGGTGCGGAGAGATCGAGTTCATGAAATTCTGGACAACTCTTTAAAGGAACAGGTTTAAGGAAGAGTCACCACCTAACGATTTTGTGGTGCGTTAGGGCACCTAGAGTACATAACTCATGAACTAGTTTGCATTACCAGAGATTGGGTAAGGGCTTGAAGTTATCCTAAGGGGAAGGTGTTAGTCACCCCTCAAGATCCACAACTGTGGGTCCCAGCCAAGAAGTTTTGTGAATTTGGACGGTAAACAAATAGCAAGTAAGGTTCATATAAGAGGGGATTTCAAACAAGTATAAAAATCTTTAAAGGTTTTTAAGAAGACATCAGAGTAAAAACATTTGAAAAGAATTGTCCTAGGTTTAAAGTAATACGGATCACGTCAATGCAATGCCCGGTAATCACTCCTCGAAGAGAGACTACACGTGGTATTAGCGCACGGGTCATCATATCCGTATTCTACCTTTCCCACCCCGTAGAGGTTATTTAAAGAAGCGCGTGCTGGTCATGAAGGCTTATTGCATGCTATTACCCGTCCCTTTCTATAAGTCTCGGAGGTTGTTTAGGACTACTAAATCCTACAAGGTGAGTACTAGGTTGAATCCTTAGGTTTAAAGGATAAAATTCTAAGCGACATATAAAACGATTAGGACTACCAATATGGGAACACAAAAGGGCAGATAAGAGGCTCACAGATCCCTCAACATGTAAACACATAAATAGCACGTCTCAAACACAACCAAGGTCTCAAAGGCAGGATTTAAAACAAGAGTTTTAAGTTTGAAAACAGGAGGTTTCAGAAGTTTAACAAAGGACTGATAAAGCAGGGAATTTAAAAGGACAGAATAGTTTTGAGAAGAGAGATTGATTGAAAATCCAGTAATTTAAAGACAGTAGCAGGATTTAACAGTGATGAAGTTTTCAATAAAAAAAATGGATGAATAACTTTTAGAAAACCAGTAATCAGAAGTAAAGTGAGATTTTAAATAAAGCAGAGTAATTTCCAAAATGAGTGACTCACTTTGAAATAAAGCAAGAACCAGTATTTTAAAGGAGTTTTTGTAAAAGGAAAATAAGTGCATAATTTCAAGAACCATTAATTTAAAAATAGAGCAAGGGTTTAGGAAAAACAAAATGATTTGCATGAACTTCAGGAAAGGAGAATCGTTTTGAAAATCCATCAGTTGCAGGAGTAAAAGTAGTGACAAACAACAAGGTTCTAAGGTTTTCAGAAGAGACTGATTAATTTTAAAGACCGCTTTAATACAGGCAAGACATAAAATAGTTGATTTTAGTTTTAATAAGTATTAGGCCTAAGGTTTGCCTAGGCGTCCGTATATATGCTGATTATGCACACATTGATTATGAGTCCTGAAGCATGATTTCTAGATGCAAATGCAAAAGCAGTATTATTATGACATATTTTATTATAGTTATTAGCTATGAAAAGGATTTCTAAAGTAAATAGGAGTATAGCAGAGATGCTGAAGTAAACAACCTAAACATGGTTTCTAATGCATGGTATGCATGTCCTAAGCATGATACTATTGCACACATAGGTAAAGTAAATCCTATGATCATGATTTCTACCCATAACTATATTAAACATGCATAGTCCCCTCCCATATTCACTATCCAGCCCCAAGCATTCGTTTACAGATTATTACAACTCAAGAATAATGAATTACATTACTGAAAGGAAAGTAAGAAGCTACTTCTATAGAGAGCCTTCAATCAGGCCCATATCTCCCAACCTCAATCCTTTCGAGTTTCACAGCCTTACATGGTCTGGGTGCAGCAAAGCTCCCTAGGGCCCTCGTGGGGTCCCTAGCCAATCACAGTACCCAGATATAATTATCAAAGTTGAACAAGTGCAGTGTGGAATTACCAGCCTCAGTGCATCAAAGTTCAGAGGGAACTCATGGGTTCCCTAAGCAATGCTTACACTGAGGGGGTGGAACCTAGGAGTCTAGGAGTAAAGGGAAGTTCCAAGAGGTGAGTTTGAAAAGAAAAGGAGTTTTGAAAGAGAGTTCATAAACGAGAGAGTTGGTTTGACAAAACAGTTTTTTGAAAAGAGATGAGTAAATAACAATCTCACACAGCATCAAAGATGCACAGCCAAAACACACAGCATTACAACAGGTTCAGACATTACAAGCAGTGGTAATGGGGGATGGGAACAAGTAGAACATTTAATGGTAAACAATCCAGTGAAAGATCTTGGAATGGTTTGGTCATGATCAGATATTTCTTACTCTGACATAGCCATAAACCAACCATAAAGGAGTCACATAGAGAGGGTCAAGGGATTGGGGTACAACACAATTATGAAAATAGCTAATAGATATGCCCAAAAACACACATGACAAGGGAGACAATAGCATGCTGAAAGTATTCTAATTACAAGTTTCGCAGAAGAACCATAAATAAAAGTAGACTAAGAACAATAAGAACTGAAACAAGTAGAGAATCATGTTATTGATGAAGCTTTAAATTTAAAATAAGACATACCAGTGAAGAGGAAAGCAAGCAGAATGAGAGATCAAGACAAGAGCACAATGGTTAGCCTTGGCTTATAGCCGGCTAACAGTAACCAAGAGCAAGGAAGAGTAGTAGAGTAGAGAACCTTTTGTAAGAAAGAGAGTTTTTAACCACAAGTCAATGTGTCCTGTGTTTGTGAAAAGCTAGAACTTTTATAGTTGAAAAACGAGTAGCAAAATATGGTAAGAATCAAAAGGCATGGTAATAAAATAAGTCAGAATCAATCAGTGTGAGAAATTAAGACACGATTCCCTTAAGTCAAGGGATTTAAAACTCAAACGGTAAAACACATAGCATATATGGTAAATAGAAGTCAGTACGAGACTAAATAAGGAAATAATCATAGTTCATTAAGTATAGGGTAAACAATTAGGGCTAAGTTCAAAACATTCCAATTAAGGAAATAGACAATGCGAATAAATCACCACAGTAGAAGCACATTGAGGTGATATAAGTTAGGCTAAGAAAACTCAGTAGAACATATTCGAGGCTGATAATCACAGCAACTTAAACAAGAAACGAACAGTCATGATAATACACAGAATCAAGCGAAGAAATCTAGAAAAATTAGGGTTGTTAACATAAGCGAGATAAAAATCTAGTAAGATCATAGAATCAGTCATGATATGCAAAGAACAGACTTAAATGCAAAGAGAAACTTAGTTTTAAACAAGCATAAAAAAGTTCTGAGAAACCCTAGTTTTAAAAAGGGGAAGTAAAACCGTTTAAAAACTAACGATTCCTTAAAGTTCGAGTCAAGAATAATGTAAAACGTAAATAGACATGCTTGAATCATTTAAAAAGCACCATATATCTGAGAGGTTTAGGAAAAAATTAGGGTTTCATAAGATAATCAAAGATAACCGATAAACCTGTCGTGAAACTCAAGGATCGTAATAGATATGGCGTGGCCGTGTCAACATCCCACCGGAGAGGCAGGGAATAACCAAAGCAGGAGCCCCAGGTGCAAGTCGGCATGATCCAGAACCTCAAGGGCTTTAGAGATGAAGTGAGCTAGATGGAGGAGACATCATGGAGGCTTGTAGTCGAAAGGATGGTGGTCGGAGATGGCCAGAGGAAGGCGGTGGAGTTCCATCGGAGACGAAGGGACAGAAGTCTCTAGAGACTTAGAGAGAGAGAGAGAGAGAGAGACAAGACTTAGAGAGATGAGTGGTAGGTGAAGAGTGAGGGGTCGGTTGGGAGGGTGATTCAAATTAAATTAGGTAAGTGTAATCCGGGCCGTTGATCTAATTTGATCAACGGCTCAGATTAATTAGGGGTTGGGCCGGGTTAATTAAAGACTGGGTTGGGTATTCAATTGGGTTAAGGCTGGGTAATTGGGTTAATGAAATCAGATGTATTTGGGGTTTAAAATTGGCTAAGTTTAAAAATATAAAATAGGCCAAATGTTAAATACCCAATTTAAGTAGAATAATTAATTAATTAAAATAGATCTAACTGCGTAAAATGAAATTAAGACCAAATAAATGAAATTGAGACAATTAACTAGTGTAAAAATATATAAAATGATCAATTACAGATTTTAAAAATGACATAAACGTACATTTGTGCTATTATTACAAAATTGTTATAATAATGCCAACATTTGACTAATTTAGGGAATAATTAAATCCTAAATGAATTGAATAGGATTATGAATAATATATTGAGTAAGAAAATGTCTTGAAATTATTTATAACACCATCTATGCATAATTATAGAATATAAAACATTAAATAAACAGGAAAATAATTTGATAAAAATACGAAAAATTATGGGAAAACATCAATTACTTTAAGGAGTGATTTTGAAGGTATATATGTAAATTTGAAAATAATTTGAGGAAAAATTGGGTATCAACAAGGCAGTGATCAGTTCCTTCGGTGTGATTAAGTTATGCATGTGGTTTGTGCCGGTGTGTGCGGGGCTTGTCGACCGTCGTAATGGATTTCATGTGGGAGCATTTGAGTGTTATGTCCTGTCATGTGTAAGTGGATCCCGGAAGGGTTATTGTGGTATAGATTACTACTTAAGGATTTGCATGTTGGGTGATTGTGGGAATTCACTCATGTGTTGAGATGGTACTCTTGAATTGAGTTAAGTAAAAGGTTTCTATATGATAAACTGTTCACCCTATTGGTGGTTCTGAAGATATGATGGAATTCTTGCGCTACCTCATATTGGCATGTTAGGTGCGGGAAGCAGTACGTAACTGGGAGTAAGAATCGAGATTGCAGTTCGGTGTTAATAAAGATGTCATGAGCTCGAAAGAGAAAGAAAAAGAGATTCGAGAGTTTAGAGTAAGCTGGTGTTATCTTCAGTGTCACCTGAGATTGATATTCGGTGGAAAAGGCTTTGTACCCTGGTCATGGATTCTTGATGTGTCTTGTTGCCTTGTGTGGAAGGTCGTGGAAGCATGACCGCGAAATGATTGTATGACCTGTAGTCACTTGATGGATTGAAGATTTGGACTGAGTATAAAGAAGTGCAATGTTATTTATTTGAGAAGTTATGCCTAAGAGGCGTTCAGTTCATTTGGTTATGGATTGTGGGGTGTTTGTCCCGGCTATGATGGTTGTTCTTGCATATTATGAGAGGAGGTGGGTTAATATGGACCCAGGTAAAAGCTATCAGCTTAGTTTGGTGCGAGCAAGGTGACTCGATGTTTGTGGATGAATTTTAATATGATTATGGGCTCCGTATGAGCCAGGCATGTTTATTTCAGTAGAGCGCTTTTCATGGAAAGGTATTAGAACAACGGATGTTGTTCCGTCTTCGTCAAATTCATGTTTTATTATGGTTGTGTCGTGTGAGTTGTGAAATAGCTCGATAATTTCTTATGTGTTGAGGTCCCGCGTAGTGGGGGTGTTATGGGAGCAGGATAACTCTTGAGATCCAGAGTGTATATATATATATCGCACCCTAGTTGTGTTTGAGTTTTGGTTGCATGCGACTCTATCAGTCTCCCCAGGATGGTATTATGCACTTAGTATGCTTATGATCGATATTCAGTAATTTGTAATAGTGAGCAAACCAGCTCCCTATATACATATCTTCTTATGTAAATTTTATGTGTGATCGGGTGGCACGTCTCCACGGGTATGTTATTCGGATCGGGTTGCACGCCGCAACAGTGTGATGATGAGTAAGATTCTTATATTTATTTTCTTATGTTTTACTTCCTATTTTCTGAGAAAAGTTCATATCAGTTGCGTGAGTTGAATAGTCCCATCCTGAGTCGTTTCTTATTATCATGTTCGAGTTATGGCCTATTGGTGCGATGTGGTATCATGTGAGGCTGTCGGTCATGTTTGGGGTGATTTTTTGTCTGAGCAGTTCATACTGGGTGAGACGAGATTTTCAGATCATGGATCAGTGTGATACGATTATGTGAAGTGTATATTAAAGAACAAATGACGTTATTCAGGTTCATAATGAAGTGATGATTCTAGTCAAGATGAGGTATTCAATGATTTGTTAACTCTGCAGTTGGGTATGAATTTCTGCACATTTCCTTCATTGTGGTGCTATCGCCAGCATTATAGCAGGGTGTATGTGTATATATCATGAGGTGCATCGGGAGCATCAGATTCGTGGAATTTTGGCTATTAAGGTTCAGGGAACGTCATTGTGATTAGATGATGAATCTTGCAATGCATGGTGCTAATTCAACAAGGGTATGCAGTCATGTTCTGGTATGTTGTATGGTAGTCGATATAGTGTTTATATATTGGAACTAGGTCTGGCAGAGAAAATTTCAGGTATTGGAACTAGGTTCTAAGCTTATTATATGGATAAAAGAAGAAATCTTCAGATTTGATCAAGCTAATGTACTCAATTGGGTTCTGGTAGCACGGGCAGGTGCTCGAGGTGTTAAACAGTGATTTCAGGTAACTCCAGAGCAGTTCATAGCACGTTCGAGGACGAACGTCGGTTTAAGTGGGGGAGAATGTAACGACTCGACCGATCGTTTTGAGCTCTAGCGCGTCGTTCAGCAGTTTGAGGCTGTGAGCAGCTTTGGTTCAGGTATTATGACCCGTGGGCGTGGTCAGAGTTGAATTTTGGAAGTTTAGAGTTGATTTGGAAAGAAAATTCTCATTTCAGAAGCCTTAAGTTGGAAGAATCAACTAAGATTGGAATTTTGAGTAAACGACCTCTGAATCAGGATTTGAAGGTTCCAACAGGTTCGTATGATGATTTTGGACTTGGGTATATGTCCGGATCGAGTTTTGGATAACCCGGGAGTGTTTCGGCGTATATTATGGAAGTTAGCATTTTAGAATAATTTCATAGATTTGGGCTTGAAGTGCATTTCAGTGTTGTTGATGTCCGTTTAGGATTCCGAGTCTGGGAATAGCTTCGTATGGTGATTCTGGAGTTGGGAGCGCGATCGGAAGTGAATTTGGATGTATGTAGGTCATTTTGAAGTCATTTGGCTAAAAGATAGAAATTTGAAGGTTTTTAAGAAATCCGATCGGAAGTGAAAGTTTTGATATCGAGGTCGAAATGAGATTCCGAAAGTTGGACCAGGCTCGTAATGTTGAATAAGACTTGTGCGCAAATTTTGAGGTCAATCGGACGTGATTTGATAGGTTTCTACATTAGATGTAGAAGTTAGAAATTTCTAAGTTCATAAAGTTAGGATTTGGGTGTGATTCGTGGTTTCGATGTTTGATGTGGAGGATTCGGAGACTTTGGCGAGCTGCATCATCCGGAGGCGATCCACAGCTGACAGACTCTCCCTCGTACTGTATTTATTTTCATTTTAAATTTCCTTGTCCAATTTGTATTTCGGACAAGCTTTGTAATTATTGTATAAATTCTTAGAAATTGCTCATGTACTTGTGACACCGGGTTCTGGGATGTGTTAGGATATATTTTCTAAAGTGTAGTATTCAAACCATTATTTTTAATTAACATATTTTTATTTGGTTAATATGTAATAAAGTGAAAGGAAATGATTTCAAAATTGTTAAAACCGAGAATTATTTAAATTAATAAATGATTGGCTTGCCTGACAATGATGTCCGACGCCATCACGACCTTATGGATTTTGGGTCATGACAAGAATCAATTTCTTTCCAAGGATCAAATCTCTTGTGTTGGCAAATCTCTTCAGCAAACAGCCTCCTACAAAATATTTATATGACATATACTTTGATCAAACAAAATACCATCTCTTTATTCTACTGCAAACAAGCATTTTAGGTCTATTAGATCTACTGTGTAACAAGTTAGAGAAGAAAGAGAGAAAAACACTAGTAAGGTATTGTATCAATGAGAAACGAGTGTCGTAGAAACTGAGCCATTGGTGTAAATCACACCATTTACTCTGTACTCGAGAAACATATTCACTGAAAGAGAACTCCCTTGCAACCCAAGGGGACTGGGCGAGGATTCACATTGAATCCGAACCAGTATAAAAATCTTGGTATCGTTAATTCCTGCATTTTATTTCTGCATCTTAAATTCTGCTGTTCTTAATATCTCGCTATTACATCTAGTCGAATAATTAGAAAACTAGTCAACTTATAGCAATTAAAAGTAAAAAATAGACAATTCACACCCTCCTCTATTTTCAATTGGTATAAGAGCAAGGCTCACATTTTTTTTCTTGTGCTTAACAGCTTGTGAGAAAAGATCATGGAAAATCAAGTTATTGTCGGGGCACTCTTTCAGGAAGGAACATCGCAAGTAAGGCCACCATACTTCAATGGACAACATTTTTTGAAAATAAATGGATAGGTCATTCATTCATAGCAGAAAAAACGCTCACTCACTTGTATCTGAAAAGTTCTCTCACTGAAAAGTGCGTATGGAAATATATGCAAAGTCTTATGATGTTAAGGTCTGGAGAGTTATCAAAAAGGGAAATTACCCACTACCAGATGATGCTTAACCTCCCGCTGATCCTGAAGATCTAGATTAATACACTGATGAACAAATGGTGGTTGTGCAAGTTAATGCTAAAGCAAGAAATCTGCTCTATAATTCTATAAGTGGTGAGGAATATGAGAAGATCTCCAGTTTTGATACAGCCAAAGAGATGTGGGACAAACTTGAAGTTACTTATGAAGGAACCAGTAAAGTGAAACAAAACTCACATCAACATGTTGGTCCATGGCTACAAAATTTTCCAGATGAAAGAAAGAGAATCTATTGAAGAAATATTTGCCAGATTTAGCAAAATCATCAGTGATCTAAAAGCTTTTGGCAAACCCTACTCAAGTGGTGATCAAGTTAGGAAAATTCGGAGAAGTCTGCGCACCACTTGCCAAACAAAGGTAGTTACCCTTGAGTCATGGATTTGAACAAATTATCATACGATGAACTTCGAGGAAAACTTATAGCTTTCGAGAAAACTCATCTCAAGAAGACAAATCAAGAAGAGAAGAAGAAAACAGTTGCTTTCAAGGCTACAACTGATAGAACAGAAAATGACATTGATGACAACCCTGAAGCTCTCCAAGAATAAATTGACATGGTATCAAGGAACATGGATGGTTTAATGAGAAGATACATAAATACTAAAAGAGGTAAAATACCACCCAGGCGAACTAGGAAATATAATGAACAAGAAAAAAATGATGGCAAATGCTATGAATGTGGAAGATTGGGGCATGTTCAAGCTGAATGTTCTGAGCTTAAAAAAAAGTTCTCCAGAGGATTTAACAAGAACAAGTCATTCGGAATCTGGAGTATGAAGACAATTTATAACACGAAGAGATAGCAAATCTATGCTTCAGGAAAATCTTAGAAAATTACATGAACAAGCTCTCAAGGTGCTGAACAGACAAGGACATCTCAAATGATGATTGCAAAGATGAAAACGAGAATTTTTTCATGGCACGAGGTGAAACAAGCGAGGTAAGACCTTATAACTGTGAAACATGTAATGAATTGCAGGATATTCTTGACCTTACTTTGAAAGAGTCTCAAAAAATGATGAATGAAATAAAGAGACTCAATAGAGAAATAAAAGACTGGAAACTCAAGCTTGAAGTATGCAAGATTGAACAAGAAGTACTTCAATATGAGTTTGATGAATTGCAAGTGCAACTCAATGGATGCGCAAATCCACCAGTTATAGTTCTGTAAAGTCGAACCAGGTGACTTATAAGTCAACTGGAGAAGGACCAGCTAGAACAGAGTCCAGTATTACTAACACAAATGGGAGATTCAAAAGTGGATCAAGTCTCACGTGTCACTGTAATAAAAGTGGACATAAATATTCCTTTTGTCAATTTCGTAAGTCAAATATCTCAGGATGGATTTGGAAACCCAAAAACAATCTTGAAACTAGCAACACTAACCAACAAGGACCCAAGCAAGCTTGGGTACCTAAAAGGAAGTGATAATTATATTTTGCAGGAACACCACATAAGGAGTCTCAAAGGAAAATGGTACTTGAATAGTGCGTGTTCCAGTCACATCACAGGTAACAAAAATCTATTTAAGGAATTTACAAAAATAGATGGAGGAAATGTCAAATTTGGTGATGACTCAAAAGGAAAGATAGTCAGTACCGGAACAGTTCCTTTCAATAACAATTGTGATATCACTGAAGTTTATCTTGTTGACGGACTTAACTACAACCTTCTGAGTATATGTCAGCTATACGACTCAGGGTATGAAGTAAATTTCAAGAAAACAGGTTGTGGTATTTAGGATGAGACAGATAAAATAATCCTCCCAGGTAAAAGGTATGGAAATGTTTATACTCTTGATGGTTTTGAAAATATAGACGGTCATATCTGCTTAACATCCATATCTGATGATCTTTGGTTATGGTATAAGAAACTTGGTCATGCAAGCATGCATTTGATAGAAAAACTTTCCAAGCATGACTTAGTTATTGGTTTGCCCAAACTTAATTTTTCCGGAAATCATGTATATGATGCATGTCAGATTAGTAACCAAACTAGAAATTCTTTCAAAAACAAAGATGTTGTATCTACCTCAAAGCCTTTGCAATTGCTTCATATGGACTTGTTTGGACCTACTAGAACTGCTAGCATAGGAGGAAAAAAATATGCATTTGTTATTGTTTATGATTACTCACGTTTTACTTGGGTGATTTTTCTATCTCACAAAGATGAAGCTTTAAGAAAATTTGAGATCTTCTGTAAAAAGGTTGAAAGAGAGTATCTTATTACAACTATTCAAAGTGATCATGGAGGGAAATTTGAAAGCAGATCATTTGAAGATTTTTGCAATGATCAAGGATACACTCACAATTTCTCTGCTCCAAGGTCATCCCAAAATAATGGAGTTGTTGAACGGAAAAATAGGACCTTACAAGATATGGCAAGAACTATGATACTAGAATATTCACTGCAAATCACTTCTGGGCAGAAGAAGTAAGTACATCGTGTCACATTCTCAATCGATGTCTCATAAGACCCATTCTAAAGAAGACTCCTTATGAACTGTGGAAAGGTAAACGACCAAATATAAGTGACTTTCATCCATTTGGAAGTAAGTGTTTCATTCATAACAATGCTGAGGACAATATTGGAAAATTTGATCCAAGAAGTGACGAAGGTATTTTTCTGGGTTATTCTTTAAATAGTAGATCCTTAGAGTTTATAATAAATGCACGTTATGTGTAAAAGAATCCGTAACTGTTGTCTTTGATGAGAATAACATTTCGACCGAGAAAGGAATTACTGTAGGTGATGAAGATCAAACGCAGCAAAGTCAGGAGACAAGCAAGTCTCAAGAGTCGACCAATAAACCTGATGGTATGATAGAGTCAACTAATGAGATCAGCAACAGTCAACCAAAACCTCCAAAAGAGTCAACTATTTCGATAGTTCATCCAGATGAATGGATAAATGAACTAGAATATCCTCAAAAAATCATCATAGGAGATCCAAGTGAAGGAATGAAAACCGGAGGAGCCCTCAAGAAGAAATAAAATATAGCATTGATTTCCCAGATTGAGCCAAAGAAAATAGAAGAAGCTCTAAGAGACTCAAGCTGGCTGCAAGCAATGCAGGAAGAGCTAGATCAATTCGACAAAAATCAAGTATGGAAACTGATGCCCAAGCCTGAAAATGCTCCTGTAATCGGAACAAAATGGGTTTTCAGAAATAAGCTGAACGAGGATGGAAATGTTGTAAGAAACAAATCCAGACTAGTTGCTCAAGGATACTCGCAACAAGAAGAATTTGAATATGACGAAACCTTCGCTCCAGTAACTTGACTGGAATCTATACAAATTCTTCTCGCATATGCATCCTTTAAAAGATTCGGGTTGTTCCAGATGGATGTTAAAAGTGCCTTTTTGAATGGTTTTATTGAAGATGAGGTATATGTGAAACAACCCCCTGGATTTGAAGATTCAAAGTTTCCCTACCATGTGATAAACTGAATAAAGTAATATATGGACTGAAACAAGCTCCACGAGCATGGTACGAGATACTTAGCTTATTTCTCATTGATAACGGATTTACAAGAGGTAAAGTAGATACTACTATTTTCATTAAAAGATCAATAGAAGATAATTTCGTTATTCAAGTTTATGTTAATGATATTATTTTTGGTAGTACTAATCCTCTTCTGTGTAAGGAATTTTCAAATCTTATGCAAAGCGAGTTCGAAATGAGTATGATGGGAGAGCTCACATTCTTTCTTGGACTTAAAATTCAACAATCTGAAGAAGGAACATTTATATGTCAAACAATATATACAAAGGAGTTGATTCAAAAGTTTGGTATGGACAATGCCAAAGCTATTGGCACACCAATAAGTCCCTCAACAAGTCTCGACAAAGATGAACAGGGAAATCCTGTTGATGAAACCAAGTATTGTGGGATGATTGGATCACTTCTTTATCTAACTTCTAGTCGACCGGATATTATGTTTAGTGTCTGTAAATGTGACAGGTTTCAGTCAGCTCCTAATGAATCAAATCTGACAGCAGTAAAAAGAATTATTCGATATCTTATTGGAACTGTCTCTCATGGATTATGGTATCCACATACTAACAATTTTAAACTAGAAGGTTTTTCAGATGCTGATCTTGCAGGTGATAAGGAAGACAGAAAAAACAAGTGGAACATGCCAATTACTTGGAAAATCATTGATATCTTGGAACAGTAAAAAAACAAGGATAAGTTGCATTATCCACGACTGAGGCTGAGTATATCGCTATTGAACAATGTTGTGCACAATTACTATGGATGTCTCGTCATTTTATTAGAGATCATGTCCTTAAAGGTGACACGCCCCGAACTTGGGGAGACGTGGTTGGCAGCCGTTGCCGCACTGGCCCGAGCGAACCACTCTGTAACTCATTTATTTTCTTTGTAACTATCATGGGCCAACATGGTCACAACTCATAATGTATAACTATTAGTGGGCAACACTGTATCAATAAATAATCGTTCTTAAAACATGAATACATATGGGCCGTCAAGCCCTCTAACATACTGTACAAAATAAACCTCTGTCTACAAAGCTGATCACGCTCAACTATGTCTTGTAGAAGACTAAACGGGCGTTGCAAATATAATCCTGGGGTATTATGCCCAGAGTCGATCCCACAGGGAATTGACGTATCAAGCAAGCTGTTAAAATACTACTCAG
>ML361580.1:33796-59723 GCA_005239505.1 Nicotiana paniculata
AAATAAACTCCATTAAGCACATAACAAGTGTATTTTTATCATTAATGCGCATAAAATGTAAGGTATATCACATGTTAAACTATGCAATTTAGTCTCGCATCAAAAGCCTCTAAGATTATTTGACATCAAATGGGACAAGGTACCGGCCTACCCATAAGTCTGTAGAAAAATTCTGACACGATGACTCATAGACTAGGCTGCACTCCGAATGAGGTGGAGTCTTACCGATCCTTCGCTGAATTCCAATCTCGTCTACTATGAGGGATCGTCAAACTGATTATCTATACCTGCAATCATGAATGCAGCGTCCCCAACAAAAGAACGTCAGTACGAATAATATACTGAGTATGTAAGGCAGAACTGAAACATAATAATAAGTCAACATTAAATAAAGACATATAAGAATGAACCTGAATAGTGCCACCACATATGCATACTTATAATACTTACATATATAATGCTTCTTTTTGAGACTATTTCTATTATCCATATCGTATGATGCATGACTGCCCAACTGATCAGTGGTAACTGCCCGACCGGTCGTAGCTCGGTGGTAAATACATGAATGCCCGACCGACCGTAGCTCGGTAGTAAATATGTAACTGCCCAACCGGCCATAGCTCGGTGGTAAATGAATATACATAACTGCCCAATCGGTGGTAAATAATGATAAATAACTGCCCAACCGGCGGTAACTGCCCGACCGGCCGTAGCCCGGTGGTAAATGCATGATTGTCGGACCGGTCGTAGCACGGTGGTAAATGAATATGCATAAAGATTCATGTATTACTATATTATAAACGTTAACATCGTTATCAAATACCTCAATAGGGAACTAGATACATACTTAGACATGCTTGAATATCACTTTATAGGAACGAATAACGTAAATATCCTTAACTGCTAAGAGTAGAACCACTTATGGAATAGCATTATGTTTACGTCTCGTTACTTGGATCATGCCAAAAGAAAGAAGGATTAGCCTTAACTTACCGGAGCAAAAACAAGAAGAGCAATAACGGCATCGACAGATTCAAGAGCCGCATTCACTCCTGTTAAAGCCTTGGGATAACAACTCCCTTCTCTCAACTCAAACATGTTCTTCTCCTCGCTCCTCTTCTTTACGAAACCATTATCCACCATGATCTTGGGATATGAAGTAGTACATGTCGGTTAATTTTCAAAAAGGAGGAGGAGGTACGAAGTAGTTTGGAGATTCAGTTCAAGCCAGCATTAGCTACAACATGGATTAGGAAAAAATCCGTGCACTGAGTTATATTTTTACCATTTTAGTTTGCACAAGTGTGCGCTATTAAATGTTTTCCAAAAATGCCAACTTTATGTTTTAACTTTAACTGAAGACGGAAAATAAAAGGATCAAAACAACTCTGGTAAGATAACAAGTTTGCATATGAGTATACTATGCCATAAATTTACTGTACAATAGAGGATATCTGCAAATCTCTCTAATCATAGAGATAATAAGAGTAAACACTCACATATTAGTTAATAATCATTCTGCTTCTTGATATAAGTGAAGAATCATACATATGCTTTAAGGGGTGCTGCCACGTGTGGGTGGGGTGGAAAATGTTAATCATTATTCGCTTATTGGGTAATTAGATAGTATTCTGTTACCCAATATTAATTAATTACCCGCATAATTAAGAAACTGTCTCAAATTACTTAAATTCTAATTATTTTTAATACACTTTATACACCGTACTATTACAGTCATGTGGTATCCTGTAAAATAAATTCACATACTATTAAAAAATCCATGTAAAAATACATATATTTTCTCAACGTTCTCATATTATACGTATAATTTAAAACATATTTGAAAGTAGTCATATTAATAACTATATAAAATCATATTTTTTCAAAAAAAAAGTTTCACTCAAAATACCATATCATATATATATCAAGGTTGTTAAACTTATGGGGTGTAACAAAAGGGAACATAGAATATCTTTTGTTGGAACTACTGATCAATTAGCGGATATTTTTACTAAGCCTTTACTAGAAGAAATATTCTGCTTTTTAAGAGAATTACTTAACATTATTTGTATTAATCATTAATATTAGGACATATGTGCTATTATTATTTTCTGTATGCCTAATGTTTAATTTTTTTTAATCATTAATTGTGCCTCCGATTTCCCTCACATTTCATCTCTTTTCACATCAGTTGCAGAGTTCAAAGAAGGAAAACCAATCATCACGTCTGATCAACTGACACCCTTTCCTTTTCTGTACTCAACCGTCAGAAACCCTCTTTTTAATGCCTGAAACCTCTTTTCAATCTCCATCCTCCCCATCTCCCAGAAACTCTTCTCAAAAGCTTTCTCCAACCAAAGCTCTTCAATGTACAAACACTCTAAAAATCCCTCTGCCTCTACCAGCAAGGGTACTCGCTCTAGAGCAAAATCCCCTTCTCAGCCCCCATAACAGGTAGACCTAGGGTCCGATCATTCTGAAGGTTTTGCCTCTTCTCAGGCTGATCTCTCATATCATTCACATACTTTAGGAGAAAAAGCCTTGGGAAAACGACCTATGGAAGAACCCCTGAATCCTTTACTCCAAAGAAGTCAAAAATAGATCTCGCTAGTTCCTTAGAAATTGACCTAAATTTCTGGGATTCTCCAAATATGGAGTTTTTCATTGCTCTGAAAGACAAGCAGATCGCTCATGGGAGGGTAGTCGACCTTGATGACATGGAAGCCCTAAATTGTTAGGTAAAAGATCTGTTTGTTTACCATGGCTGGTCAAAATTCTTTTCTGTTCCTCCGCCTAAAGTCTATAAACCCCTTGTGAAAATGTTTTATGCAAATCTTCGCTCTAGTAAGTCTGATAAGTTGAAATTTTTAGTGTTAGGAAAGCGTATTGTTCTTGATTGTATTCAATCTTTCAGTGTAAGTGTTCTGGTTTCCCCATGCTTTTCAAATATTCCTGGCCTGATGATTTTGAAATCTCTTTTGATCAAGATAAACGGTGTATTGTTGAGTGTCCGTTTGAATCTCTCCCAAACCAGTTAGGTCCAAGTGATGTTAGCTTTGAAACTCGTGTTCTGGCCCTCATTGTTGCAACTACCCTACTTCCTTGTACTGGCTCTTTCTCTACCTTCTCTCTAAGAGATACCTTTCTGGTCTATTTCCTTATGATTAAACTCAAAATCACGCTGTCCTCTTAGGTCATCAATTTTATGATTGAAAGCGCTGATGATCCCACTAGTCTGTCCTATGGCATGGCCATTACTCACATTCTGGAAGCCCATAATATTTCCATCTCCGAATATCCCTTTATATCTGTTTCAAAATCATACAATTCCAAAGCTTTTGCGAGTATGGGGTATATGTGTGTGAAGGGCTCGTGTGTTAAGAAACAAGAAGGAGAGGTCAAGCATGCTCAACCTGATTCAAAGTCCAAACTCTTTGTTTCCCATCCTAACCACAGTGATCCTGACCTTGCTCAAAAACTAGGTGCCATTGACAATCAGTTGTCTGCAATCAAAGATCTTATTGCTACTACTCAGTCCACTGTTGGAGACATTCATGCTATTTCCGAAGAAAAAGGGTCCGATGTTTCCAAGATAAGAGTTGCAGTTCTCAGAATTAGGGAAAATGTTTGTCAAGGCATTCAAGGAGGTACATGACAGGCTTGATGGAGTGACTGTTTCAGCCAATGCCAGCTTTGATCAACTGAAGGAGGCGATTTGCAACACTCTTACCCATTTCTTGCGGCATTAATGTGGAAGTTTTAGACAATATTTTCTTGATGTGCTGTTTTTGGACTGGATAACCAGTCGTTGGATGATTTTTCTCTTTTCTTTTGTTTTGCCATAACTCTGTAGGCATATCAGGCTATAAATCTTGTTTTAGTATATAGTCTGTTTTATTACCCCCTTTTTGCTGATGTCAAAAAGGGGGAGAAAGATATATGTATTCTTACAGGTACATGCAGGGAAAAGTCGACTAGAGGGTAAGTGCAGGCGAAGAGAAGCTGACTAATAGAAGCAAGTCCCCACGACACCTCTTGAGAGTGAGCCATAGATCCTGCAGAAGAAGTTGACTAAAGGAAGTAGTCTCAACAGCTCTATTCAGAGGAAGTCAACTGCACTCATTGAGGGGGAGTAAAATACAGGGAATTCAACTGATGTTTACATATATCATTTTGTCATCATCAAATAGGGGGAGATTGTTAGATTTTAATCTTAATGATGAAAATAATATATTTTCTCTTGGTATAGGAACTCAAGGGAAGCATCCAAGATTAGACGAATCAATCAAAGGGAATCAAGTATAGCGTCCAAGACAAAAGGAATCAATCAAGGCAAAGATATCAATCCAAGATTGACTGACGCGGTAAAGAGTATCAAAGATCTTGCCAGATAATCAATCAAGCTGCTATTTCTGGAAGGATCAAGATTCAAGGAGGAAATACGGCGCTATCAAGACATGTAGAAGGAAAGTCATTAAAGTCCTCTCATCAAGGAAGAGCAACGGCAGAATAACCTTATTCTTGGGAAGAATCAATTTCTTTCCAAGGATCAAATCTCTTGGGTCGGCAAATCTCTTCAGCAAACAGCCTCCTACAAAGTATTTATACACATTTTTGAACCTTAGCGATATATACTTTGATCAAACCAAATACCCTCTCTTTGTTCTACTACAAACAAGCATTGTAGCTCTACTAGATCTGTTGTATAACAAGTTAGAGAAGAAAGAGAGAAAAACACTGGTGAGGCATTGTATCAAAGAGAATCGAATGTCGTAGAAATTGAGCCATTGGTGTAAATCACACCATTCACTGTGTGCTCGAGAAACATATTCACTGAAAGAGAACTCTCTTGCAACCCAAGGGGACTGGACTAGAATTCAAATTGAATCCGAACCAGTATAAAAATTCGGGTGTCTTTAATTTCCTACATTTTATTTCTGCATCTTAAATTCTGTTATTCTTATTATCTCGCTATTACATCTAATCGATTAATTAGAAAACGTGTTAACTTATAGCGATTAAAAATTAAAAATAAACAATTCACCTCCCCTTGTGCTTTCACTACGGTCATTAGCAAAGCAATATGGTGGGGTCGTCCTCCTAATGTATGGATAAAAAGTAATATATATGGAAGTAGCAATAGAACTCTGAAGACGGTGATCATAGGCGGTGTTGTTAGAAACAGAAATTGAGAGCTTATCATGGCATTTGCTAAAGCTCTACAATTCTGTACTAACAACCAATCTGAAGTTCAAGCAGCTTTATATGCTTTGCAATGGTGTAAGAATAATAACATTCACGAGGTTAGGCATCAATTCACACCACCATGGTGTTTTTTTTTTATTTTTTAAATAAGATAGTAAAATAAAATAAGAGAGTGGGAAGAGAACAAATATGTGTCGTTTTATTGGGTGCGCATGCATGCAAAGAGACGTGTGTGAATGACAAAATTTGGAGTTTTCTTTATTTTTATTTTTATTTTTCCTCTCAAAAATTGGAGTAAAGAGTAGATCTTTTCTTTGGCGTACAAGTCCGTGCACTTTTAATTGTTATCAGAAAACAATTGAAGAATGACAAAAAATATTGAGAATGTGAAATGAAAGTGATTGGAAAAGCATACGAATAGTGGTCCTTCTTCATTTTACGTCTCCTTTGTAAAGACTTGTGAGTCTTGGTTTTTAATGCTAATCCCCACAAGTTTTTTGTATGAAGCTTCGTTTGCTACAGTACCACTAGCTTCTCTTTCTATAGTTTGCTTTCTCACTTTGTCTTACGTGTTGTCTCCTTGTTCCCTGTCGAAAGTAATTGTAATTACCCCGGAGGCCTAACCCACTTATACATGACTGGATAGGAATTAAATCTCGTAGATACGAGACATAAAGGATAATTAATTTTAGTATAAATTTGAGATAAATTTATCTTATATTTAATTGAGACAAAATCACGATATAACTAATTCCAAAATTAGTTATCTTGAAATTGTAGTGTTATTTTTTTGTTTCTATATAAAGATGAAATAACAATTCAGAAATAATTAATCTTAGAATAACTTGTTTCCCAACCAGACGACCACTAAATGTGGATACTAGTTCTAGAGTCCATATAACTTGTTTTGTATAAAGTTATACTTGGTTAAATAAAATCGTTGACCATAAAAAAATATTTATGTTAATAATACAGAACTTTAAATTTATTTATTAACTTTTCCCAGCTAATATACATTGAGGGTTTGTTTGGTACGAAGGAAAATATTTTTCAATTTTTTCATGTTTGGTTGGCTTAAATATTTTGAAAAATGTTTTCCTCACCAATTCATTTTCCTCCAATTGAAGGAAAATGTTTTCTCTATCAAGAGAAGGAAAAAATATTTTTCAAAACTCTTTTTCAACCTTTCCCATCCCCATCAACTCACCCCCACACCCCTGCCTAACCACCCTAATCCCCACCCCAACCCCAATCCCAACCTCGAGCCCACCCCCACCCTAAATAAAAATATTATTAATAGTACTTTCTTTTCATGTTATAGATTAAAAAATATTTTCATTTCAATAAATGAGTATTCATTTCATAATATAGAAAAATATTTTTTTTTATTTTAACAAAAAAAACTACTTTCTTTTCATGACGTAGAAAAAATGTTTTCTTTCACTTCAACAAAATGATTATATATTTTTTTCATGATATAGTAGAAGTATTTTCTTTCGTTTCAACAAAAAACGTATTTTATTTTTATGACATAGAAAATTATTTTTTTCATTTCAACAAAATGAGTATTTTCTTTTCATTAGAAAAAGTATTTTCTTTTATTTCAATAAAATGATTACTTTATTTTTATGTTGTAGAAAGAATACTTTCTTTTTCAACCAAAAAAAGAATATTTTCTTTATATTTATGGAGCATTAATTTCAACGTTGTTTTCGTAAAAAAAATAAAGCAGCACATTAGTTTCTTTGGGTTTGTGTAAATTTTAGAAGTTTAATTAAATTGTTGAGCAAAATAGAGACCTGAAAACGTTGGGTATTTTTTTGGGGGGAGGGGCAAGGAAATATGGAAACTTGGGGGAAGGAGGTGAGAAGAGTAGCATAAAAAAATATTTTCCTAGAAAAATATTTTTTGGAAATTTTTTTTTACCCACCAACCAAACAGGGGAAAATAGGTGATAAAATCACTCATTTTTCATGAAAATATTTTCCATGAAAACATTTTTCTTCGTACCAAACACACCCTAAGTCTAGATCATTTCAAAATTACTAATTTTCACTAATTAAGATTAATTTTCTCTTTTATTTTTGTTTTTATAGATTTATATTCCTTTTTTCTTTGGCCAATCCAACCACTTCTGATAGTCTTGTCCAGCTTGTTGTAAGCACGTAATTTGTACTAACAAAAAAAAAGAGAGATATGCCTTTATTTTATTTTTTTTCTCGAGCCGAAAGTATATCGAAAAATATTTATCTATCTTCACAAGATAGAATTAAGATATGCGTACGTATTACTTTCTCCGTATTCCATTTATGAGACCGCATTAGATATGTTATTGTTGTATACGTTTATTCCTTTTGTTTTTTCCTCCTTTTTATTACCTATATACTCCATCATTGCCATTGATAACGTTTGTTGAGAGCGCGTGCAACGTAAGTGTCCATAAATTGCTGCTATGTCGCTATTCAGATATGGACCATTATTGCCAAATGGTGAGTACTACAAGTCCACATAGTATTTTCTTAATTTTAGAAAATTATTTGAAGCATTGCCACAATTTTTTAGGAAAATTCGGAGTCTCCCCCCACCCCTCTACCCCTACCCTTACCCCCTGGGAAAAAATTGGGAGTTACTTAGCTTTGCTCTTATAAATGGTACTGTATAGTATAACATTATGAGATAAAATCTTGAAGCAAATAGGCCCAAATAATGGGAAATCAAGAAGCATGCAAGGACTGGATTTGGAAACTTTATTTTGGGATTTTCAGCCTTTATATGCTTTATTTCAAATCCGTAAAGATTATTTACTATAATCTACTAAGGTTGTAATGGAGCGATCAGTATTTTTTCATCGTTAGCAAGAGGTCTTGAGTTTTATAAGCTTTGACTATAAAATCGTTTTTATTAAGGAAGGTTTTATCTCTCAATACAAAACCTGAGACGATAAAATGCGTCGGCAAAAACAAAACTAACGCCAAAAAGGAAAAAGCGTAAAGGAAAAACATGGGTGCATTTTTGCTATAAAACAAAAAGAATTGTTCTATAGTGATAGTGGAGTATTTGTCTTCCAACGAGTAAAGGTTTGACAACAGTGTGTGATGGTCCTCTAGAAAAGTTAAAGACGCAACATTTGGTTCTGCGACCAAATACGTGGGCACTTTGTGTTGCTTCAACAAAATTTCCTTCTATCCTCTTAGAATATTTCTTTTGTCAAAAAGCAAAATTCTTTGATTTGGTGATATATGTATATACTATGCTCCAAAAGCTAAAGACTGTTTTTGGTTTATTAGTATTTTGGCCACGTTATGAGTTCCGTGTTCATTTTCATAGGCTTCTTTTTTGTGTGATTAAAATCATTTTTCGTTTATAAGTCTTAACTACATACCCCAAAATATATACTAGCCGTCTAGACCTAAGAAATTCTGGAGCCAACAAGTTAACAGGCGCATAATCTGATAATCTAGTTGTCAACCTCAAATATTATAAACGTGCACGTGTACGTGCGGATTTTGTTATTCATATTTGAAGTTAAAATTTTACTTTAAACCACTAATTACATTAAGCCAACCTCCATGATCCCAAAATCTAGCTAATCTTTTTGGGAAAATTTCACATGAGAATAATTGGGATCCTTACTTTTTAATTTTATAGCTCACGTTTCAATTTACAACCAACTAGCCTAAATATAATAGGCTAAGATTCAACATCCAATTCCAACAGCTTCTTAAAATTATTATTTAATTTTTAAAAAAGATTGCTCGAACTTTTAAGTTATTTTTCGAATTAGTAATTGTGACTCAATATTAGTTCAACAAACCAAATCCATTTGGGTGGTAAAAATTAGATTTTAACAAGCTTAAATATGTGGGTTTAAATTCCGAATTTGATTTATTGAGAAATTTGGAGTAGGTGTTATTTAAACTTGTTAAAAATAATATAAGGAGGTTGTATAAAATTTAAAGTCATTTAATGGAGATATGGATTGGTTTTGAACAAGAATTGCAACTGAAAATCGTGGAAAAAGTTCGTCTACAGACGCTTGCATAAAGGTGTATAAAAGTATATAAAAGTGTATAATAGTGTATAAGATGTGTTTATACTCTCATATACACTATTATACAGGATTATAGATAATTATACAAAAAACTGACTTCGTCTTCTTCCTTGCGTCTTTTTTGAAATTTAACTCAAATATTGCTCAAATCTACTCCAAATCACTTCAAATTTAAATGTTGAACACCTTTTGATATTTTCAATCAATTGGAACAACACCCAATCCAAACAACTAATAAACTCAAAAAATTCTATTTTCGAAAGCAAAGCTTTGAATGGCCTTCAATGATGGACTTCTACTCTTCAATTTTCTTACACTGCAACCAGGTGACACATGGGGGAGAAACAGAAAATACACGGCCCCTTGAAGCATATGTAGAAGATGTGAGAAGAAGAGAGAGTGAAAGCAGTGATACGGATTTTGAATTTGCTAATGCTTTCAAAATATGTACAATATGAGCTAGGTCGGGTAAAACTTAAAAATATGGGCCATTTTTTGTTATGATGTGAAGTCACGTGTATTTTCTTGTAATTCTTTCTATCTTTTTTTCCTATTTGTTATAAATATAATTATATTTATGGCGAATGTCTATATCTTAGAGAGATTTTAGGGTTTGTTACTTGGTGGCTAAGTCACTTTTTTCCTATAAGTAGAAATGTTCTATTCCATTGTAATTCATCTCAAAATCAATAAGAATTCTTTCTCTCTACTTTTCTCTCCAATACTAATCTTCTTCTTTTATTGTTTCATAATACGTTATCAGCACGAGAATCTAACCAATTGGGTAGAAGCTTTGGGATTGAGCATAATGATGTCAACTGTTCCATGAACACCTTCATAATTAAATTCTAGATTTAAGGTAAGTATTTTACTTTATTTTTCTCTTTCAATTCTTGAAGTTCTATAATTTGATTTTAAATATAAGCGAAGACAATAAACTTTAATAATAACTCTACGGGAGTTTTTAAGAAATTATAACCGTCCGAAGTAGTAAAATTTCTATGCCTTGTCATGATCAAATTCATGTATGATTGTGGGCACAAGAAGTGAAAACTCGTCCCATTGAATTTGCTTCATTCTCATTCCCTTAAGAGCAGGGGCGAATCCACCCCTTTAAGAAGGGATGTTATGGCACCCACTAAGATGATAATTTTTTTATACAAATATGTTGATTTTTTTTTTAAAACTAGGTTAAATATTAGATCCTACAGCCCGTAATCGTAAACTAGACAAAAGTGTCATGGCTGGTAGACATTTTTGAAACTTTTTCTTGTATGTAAAATTAAAGTTGAAATTTATCTTGAACCTTATCCGACATTCTCTTTTCTTTGTGCTTTTTATTTCCTTTTGTCCCAGTCAATTTTCTTTTCGGCTGCCTCCCAATTTTTTATTTGTCGTTTATTATTTTTTATATTTTTTCTCTATTCTATTATTTTATATAATCTCTAGAAAAAAGGCTCAAAAAGATACTTTAAAACCTTAATATTATATAAAATAAGCATTCCTCTTAATATTAAAGTTATGATGAAAATTTCGTAAACAATGCTTAAAAAATTTGAGATTTATGATCTTGATTTTTTGAAACTTGTAGTTTAGTTTATTTTATACTTTTGGGGCATAATTTACTTATTGAAGATATTTTCTAAATTTTTTTTTATTATGATCGATGTAATTTACTTATTGAAGATGTCATTTTACTTATGTAGTATACAAAAAAAGATATAATTTCCTAGTGAAAATATTGATTTTACTTGTGTTGTTATAATAAAGGTGTTATTCCTTATTTAAAATTCTAATTACGGTTATTTTTTTATATATGAGATGTAAGTTTTATATTTGCAAATAAAAAATATCTATTAGGTTGACTCGAATAAACTCAAAACAGCCGAATAAACATTTGTAACAAATTCTGTATTAGTCACTACAAGATATACATTAAAGAAAATTATGGCATCCGCCATCTTCAAATCCTAGATCCGCCTCTGCTTAAGAGAATGTGGTAGCAATATGTGATAAGTCTGAAAGAAGATAAAATTATTGTCGTGAAGGTATCAATGGATGTGGACATAGTAATAGACGAAATTATAATCGTCATCATTGTGGTAATGAGAATAATAAGGATTCTCAAAATAATCCTTCACTCTGTGAAATTAATGTTTGTCATCAGTTTGCCATGAGATTTTGTAAAGCACATATAGATGATTATGGTCTATTTATAGTGTGAATGTGACAACATGTGATTTACGAATACATATTCATTCTTGAAAGTATAAGAATGTGCTAGTCGTAGTAAATATACCACACTCACCTCTAGAAGGAGGTTTGAGATGAAATAAGAAAATAATTCAATTATTATGGCATGAATGACCACGTAACTATTGTGATTATGCCAAGATGGTACAACTTCTCTTTGAAAGAGATATTCACCATATGGATGTTGATGAATATGTGGTAGTACAGAATTAATTGAGAGCTCTGGAAGAGCCAATTATTATTATTTTGGAGAAAAAAAATCGATTATAAATAAGGTATTATGTCGTAGTAAGTCTCGAAGAAACTTATTTAGTTTCTAAAGTATTCGCGAAAGCGGTTGGTTATACTGAGACTATAATAAAGGAAAGATTTAATATCTTCTATTACTACAACTTGTAGCTGGATAATATGTATGTGAAAAGCTACTCGCTTTATTCTCCAGTTTGTACTATACAAATAAAAGAATGCCACAATAAAGTATAAGTTTATTGATATAAAACTCATATCATAATAAACTTGGAGTTTATTAATAATTGCACACGTCATAGTGTAAACCTGAAGTTTATCAATATTGATAATTTATCCAGTTGACATAATTGGTTTAGCCATGTTCATTTAATTATGATGTGCAAAAATAAAAGAGAATTCACATGGGTACACATTAAAGAACTAGAAAGTTCTTTACGAATTCTTTTATGTTGCTTGTTCTCATTAATTGATAGACCAACTAAAATTGGGATTGAATCCCATAAATTCTGAAATATCAAAGGTGAATATGAGATTATTCACCTGCCATGTATACCACATAAGATGCATCGATGAGATGGTTACATGTGCGTTTATTATCAACCCGCAACTTGAATGCCAGGTTTCTTGCTCAATAATGTAATTTAGAGCATAATTTCCAGATTTTCTATTCAAGACAGTTCATCTTGATAAGTTGGCTTACATCATTGTTGGTTTAGCAAAATAATTTATTGAGTGCCTCTACTTAATAGCTAAACTATTGCTTATGAGAATAAAGTTATCTATATCAGTTTGATATACGTTATATATACGAAAGTATATTACATTCTCCCCTCACAAGTGGTTCAAGGTCATGAACCAAATAATTCCATCTTATTATATTGATGTGCGGTGTATACTTTGATTAACATCATAAGGCGTAAAGGTGGATTTTCAAAGTTGAGGAAGCAAGTCAGTTTTCTAACATGAGGGGGAGACAAGATAAACAGTTGAGAAAAAGTTACGTGGAATGAATTATCATTTGTACATCTAGACACTCGAATAACATAATATGAACTTAAAGTTCATAAAAAGATAATTCATCGGGCAATATATTGCAAAATATGCCAGACACATTTACTGACCCAAAGAAAGTAATTATATTTTCATTGCAAATGCTCCTATTAGAATAAGTACGAGAAGGAAAAGGTTTATGGTACACTTAAAGTGTATAGACAAATCAGTTTCAAATAAGTTCTTGATAAAGAAGAAGAGAAAATGATCATAATAAGGAAGCAAGTGATCTAGAAGCTCACATGATATAACACTTCATAAAATCTCAAGAGAGGTTCAGATACCTAAAAATATGAATGAAGAGATCCTTATGTTATGTCTTTATGAAAAAATATTGAAACATATATAAAATGTTCGTCGACGACATCTATCATAGCGCTAAGTATAGATAAGGATCTTAAGTTTGTCGAATACAGACACAAAAATATTGTTCAAATGGAAGAGACACAATTCGAATAGAATTGGTTTCATATGAAAGATGTGTAGTTTTGGCTATGTAGTTCAAACACTTGAAAGTATAAAGTCAATGGTGTGTGCAATCACTTTTATTTATCTTATATGTCTAGCATGACATAAAATTTGATATGCATCTAAAATCTATTTATATGGCTTATATGACTTAACTTATGACAATCCTGAAAGATTTAAATCCCTTAAAGAATATACAATTCTTAGTCCTGAAGTACCACATCCTAAGTGCAATTTGTGCACATATGTATCTTACTATAACTATAAGTATTATAATGTGATAGCGAGAATACCTCTTTGGAGTATTGAAAAGCCATTCCACGACATTATATGAAGACATTATATATCCGGCAATAATGATGATTTCAAGGTGCAATATATTCATTCAAGCTAATATGGCTGATTTGTTTATCAAATCTCTACCAACGATCTTTTGAATATTATGCACAAGATTGGAATGCGAAGGCTAAATGATGTGAATTGATGCTCTCATCAGGGGGAGTTAATACGCGTTGTACTCTTTTTTCCGCACAAGATTTTGGCCCACTGAATTTTCCTTGCAAGATTTTTAACGAGGCAACCAAAATGCGTATTTCTAAACATGTGTATTTTTTTTTTCCTTCACTAGAATTTTTTTCTCATTGGATTTTATTTAAGTTAAGGTTTTAAGGAGGCACATTATCTGATGAATAGACATTCGATGGGGAGTGTTATAAATAGGATTATATTTATGGTGAATGTCTATTTTTTAGAGAGAGTTTAGGGTTTGTTACTTGGTGACTAAGTCACTTTTTTCCTATAAGTAAATGTGTTCTATTCCATTATAATTCATCTCAAAATCAATAAAAATTCTCTCTCTAATTTTCTCTCCGATACTCCTCTTCTTTTTTTTTTTTTATTGTTTAACACTATCAAATAATCATAGCCAAAATGATAATTTTTATAGTATGTAGACACGGTATAAATAAAAAATCTTTTTTGTACAAAAGAATGGTCCCTTATATATATAGAGCCGCCGGATATATCTCCGGCCAAATCCTAAGACGTGGTTTAGGATTCAACCACAAACACGTGCGCCTCAAATCAAACATATAAAGATGAATGCACCAAAAACGGCGGTGCTTTTGTTTTTTTCTTTTTCCTTTTTCCTTTTTGTCCGGGAAGGGGTGGGACATTAACATAACAAGATTGTCTTTTACTGTTTTTTGTTTTTTATTAATATAAAAAATTTTATTTAATAAGTTTGGAAGGCTTCAGAAAAGTCGAGTTATTTTCATAATGTATATGGACACGAGTAACACTATCTTCCATAGCCAAAGACAACTTTGTACTTTGTTTACTTGCTCCTTTTTTATTTTTTTGTTTTTATCCTAACCCTAAATGCTAAAATAAATAAGGAAATAGAAAAGCTTCTGAAATTAAGAGAGAAAAGCAAGTAAAAAAAGTTGGGATGTTTTTGGTTGATATCAAAATTAAGTTAGTCTGTCAAACTTGGCCTATGTTATAGAAGATTGCACTCCAATTATATTCTTGTAGTATTTTTCATGGGCTTTGAACCTGAATATGGGCCTATGGGCTTCTGTCCGGTAGCATACAAGCACAAGGAATTTATTATTGTTACATGTGGGAAGTAGCGGATTTATCAAAGGGATTCAAAAATTAAAAGGTAGCATTAAAATATTAAGGGGATTCAATCGCTAATATTTATATATAAAAAAAGTTAAACATATATATACAGTTTAATTTTTCAGTGAAGTAAGAATCGTCTTCCACCACTCTGGCTCCACCCATGACTATATTCGCTTATTACAATCTCTTTTTTTTCCATCTTGTATGTGGAATCTACTGTCCGACATTCGGATTCACAACGATCTTTATTAGGATTTGTTAATTTCTAAGTTGAATTCGAAATCTTTAATTAAGAGCAGATGAATTTTATCTCTCACCTTTTTCTTGTTGGTTTGTGTATGCCCCATCTATAATAGAATTTCCTTTTTCTTAAGCAAAAAATGAGCGACAATAAGCTTTTCCTATGTTGCTGTGTATCTCTACCAACTTCTTGCCCTAAAAACTGACCTTTCATCGAATTTTCTCGAGTTTGTACATTTTGGAATGTTTCTTAATCAGTAGGCCAAATCCTAAGTTAAAGAATATTTATTCTGATTTGGTGGAACGTTTACTCATAGTGTGATTATTTTTAATTCCATAATGCATTAAAACTATATATTTGGCATATTTAGTTAGTACTAACATATATCTATTTTGGCCATATTTATTTACTCTATTCAACACGAATATTCATTAAGTGGTCGATAATGGTTCATTTTTCCATAAGTCAAATGGGAAGTAGGGAGCATTACATGATTTAATAAGTTATCAAAGGTCAAGTACTAACTAACAAGAAACATCAAATCCATATGATTGAAAATTACTAATTATTGTTGCATTAAGTATAAAGTAGGATTGGATGAAGATGTGGAACTAAAATTAATATATAAATATAACTTGGTACATAAGCATTTTAAATGTGGAATATAATCCAGAAATAATCTTGTTCCAAGCCAAACAACTCATATTATTTGAACATATACAAGTGACCCATCATTTCAAAACTAGCTTTTTTTGGCAACCCTTATTACTTCACCAACATTCTCAAAAACAGATTTGATTTTAGTTTATATGTCAAATGTAATAAACAAATTTGATCGTCTTGGTGGTGCTTACCACTTTCTTGTTTTTGAAAGAGGATCTTACCTGCTTCCTCCTTGTACAAGCCTCACAAACTTTATCTTCCTTGAATTTAATGTTAGGCAGCCTATCACCAAGTTTTTGGAGAATAGTTTGTTGAGTTGACTTAGACTGGCATGTCCGAGTCTCTTGTGCCAAAGGAGGAGATCATTATCCAACATACTTAAGCAAGTGAGTTCATTATCTGTCACAGATATGTGGTTCACTCTCTTTCCCTGCAGAACTATCTTTTCAGTGGTAATATTAATCACAAGCCATTTTGTAGAGGTGAATGCTACCATATTACCTCTATCACACAATTTGATACACTTATTAGACTGTACTCAGTCCATCTATCAAGTAGACGTTCTCAATAGAGTGAGAATCAGTCTTACCGATCTTTCCAACCCTAATAATCTCACATTTTTTCCATTTCCAAAGGAGACATTGCCTCCTTTAAGGTCCTCAAGTTGGTTCTTGTTTCCTGTCATGTGCTTTGAGCAGCCACTATCCATGTAACATGTTTTGATGCTCCCCTTCACTTGGACCTGCAAAAGGAAATCAGGGGTTAGTCTTAGGAACCCAAACTAGTTTAGATCCCTTTCTATAGGCAAAAGAATGAATCAAATTCTTTTTAGCCCAACTTGGTAGCCTATTCTTCCCTTGAACAAATTCTTTGTTCTTTTGACTTGACTTTTCTTTTGCAGTGCATTCACTTTTATAGTGGCATGTTTTACCACGATGTGTGCAAATCTTGTTCTCAGGAAGTGTGAGGTACTTGCTTTTGGGATCCCACTTCGGTGCCAGGTTCCCAAAGCCAAGTCCTCTTTTGTTGCTACTATGGTGTTCTTGTAGCCATGAAAGTGCATCGAAGGACCTGTTCCATTTATAATTTCTGACTAGATCATGCTTGACCTTGCTTAGATCCTCCTTTAGTATTCTTACCTGCTCATCCCTTTTATACAACTCATCTTTCATTTTTCCTATATTTTCATCTAGAGTGAGTTGTATGTGGTCGGTTGTCTTTTTACATGTTCCTAATTTCAGTTTTAGATATTCAAATCTAATTTCTAGGACAGTTGAGTCAAGTGCATGAACTTGGTTCTTCAATACATTATTTTCACAGACAGTTTCACTAACCTTAAGTTCTAGGTTATTGCACTTAGCCTTCAAAATCACACATTCTTTAAACAACTGTTCCTTTTCATTATTTACATCCTCAGATTCATCAATTAGTTCTAGAAGTAACTCAGATAACCTTTCTTTAGACAACAATTTATTCTTTGAGATAAATTACACTTACCTTAGTTTCTTCATCAGATTCTCCAATGGACGTAAGTGCTTGTTCATCCTTATCATCATCATCTGAGCTTTCTCCCCAAGCAGCGACCATAGCCTTGGTTGATCCTTTGTTGTTGCTTTTCTTGGGTTAAGCCAGTTCCTTCTTCCTGTTCCTTCATTCAGCTCTTTCGTTCTTCGATTCAATTTCTCATTGAAGACAACTCTTGATGTGGTGATCAGTCTTTCCACACTTGTAGCAGCTATCGTTGGTTTACTTCTCATGAGCTTTTGACTTGCTATAGTTTTCACTTCTTGAGGATCCTTTTCCTCTCCTCAGGTACTTCTTGAAGTCCTTGATGATCATATCCATTTCATCATCTTCAAGATCAGAACCTTCAGTGATTCTGAGTGCCAAGCTCATTTCCTTCTTAGGTACATCTATTTTCATGGTTTGTCTCCTAAGTTCATAGGCAGTAAGATTTTCGATTAATTCATCCAGTGGGAGAGTGGCAATATTCATTGATTTCCGAATGGCAGTGGCTTTGCTCTTCCAAATGATAGGCAAAACCCTAGTCAGTATCTTCTCGACTATATCTTCTTCTGTAATAATCCTTCCAAGAGACTTTAGTTCATTTTTCATGTAGTGAACCTTTTGTACATCTCTTGAATGATTTATCCTTCCTTCATAGCAAAGTTCTCATATCGAGAATACATTATAGTTCTTCTAGATCTCTTCACCTGAGGTGTTCCTTCATGAGCCACTTAAAATGTGTCCTAAATTTTCTTAGCAGTGGTACAACTTTGGATTTTGTTGTACTCATCTGGACCAAGTCCACAAACAAGTCATTTCTTGGCTTTAGCATTCTTCTCCTATTTCATCAGGTCCTCAGCAGTGCAATCCACTCTTGTCTTTGGCAGCTCTACTCCTTTAGCATTTATCTTCAAGGTAGCCAGTGGACCATCGGTGACAATGTCCCATAGCTCACAGTCCTCTCCTATAATGTGATCTCTCATCATGTTTTTCCACAAGGAGTAGTACTGGTCGTTAAAGAGTGGTGGCCTAGTAGTGGATTGCCCTTCTCAGTTTTCAGGTGGTGCACTCATGTTGATCATTTCTTAAGGTATAAACCTCTCCAAGGAGAACCCGCTCTGATACCAATTGATATTTTATACTTCAATTCCACATAAGATGGGGTGATTTGTGTGGTGTCCAATTTTCGCGTACACTAATTATACAAGGACCTGGTTCTTCTATGCGTTCCTTATACTACTGTTGCAGAAATGGTAAATGCAGAAAGTAAAAAACACAAGTATTTTTACGTGAAAAACACCCGGCTCAAAAGGTGAAAAACCACGACCTACTACTCAGTAGATTTTCCTCAACACTTCACTAAACCACTGAGCCAAAACAGCATTTACAAAACTCTTTGTAAACCTAAGGATTACCTCGAATCCCATTGTGACAACTAGCCTCTAACTGTTGCGACAACTTCAAGTTAACTCTAACTTGAATACTCAGAGTACCTGATACAATTGCATCTAGATAAATCTAAAAGGTATAATTTGAAAATCCCTACGACAATTGAACTAGAATAAAAGACAGACACTTGGAACAGGTTCTTCTATCTGGTTCATGTAGCTTCAGGTTCGCACACTTGAATCACACAAGAATTATTTGCAAAATGCCTTGCTATTTTGCTCTCAACTCACGTTTAACTTCAGCGTTTGTATGTACCTGTACAATGAGAACATCCTTCAATTTATAGAGTTAGTCGAGTATGAAATAATTAGAGTTCTAATGTTATACTCTTCCATGGTGAAAGAGTTCTAGTTATCTTCAACCTCTAACTCCTACCTTATCTATGATGGAGTTCTCTCGAGTAAGGAGTCCTTCTCCTTATCACTTATGCAACTTTTTTCAATCAAGAGATATCACATATAACAACTTGATCATATATCCTTCACGTGCATCCGTTATGCTTGAATCTGCCCTTATCTGTGTACACTGTGTATAGAACTGGTTCATGCTTTGAATTCCTTTGTAAATCATCAAAACAAACTTCACTTGGGCCAACATGAATCATTGGGTCATATACTCTAAATCTATACCCTTTGCACCTAGCTTGTTGCCAATAAAAAGATTTGCCCAGGTCTTTCGTACCTTTGCATATGGTAAGTTCAATTTCCTTTGTACATCATTACCCTCATGTTTCCGCAACATACCATTTCCTACAGTTGTATTCATTTCTTTATGAATTAAATCTGCCTTCTCTCCGGTCACAACAACTGGATTTGGCGCGCTAGGTTCAATTGGATGATTTGGAGGTGTTAGGGCTTCCGAAATATCACGGAGCAGCTTGTGGCGGAATTACATCTATTAATCCTAAATTACGACTTTCCGCCATTCGTATCTCTGTAATCGAAATCGTCGTAGCATTTTTCTTTGGTCTTCCCCGTGTCATTCTGGTAGTTGTTTTACCAAAAAGTTAGTAACCTTTCTGTTAAACTATTTTAATAGGAAGATAAAGGGTAAATCCTAACCAAAGATAATTACTTCTAGATCGGAGGTCGCAAGCAGGAATAAACTAACATTGCTGAATCTAAAAATTGGTTATAGTCTAGATTGAGTTCCATAATGTAAGAAAAGACAGCCACTTTAATAACATCAAATGGTAATAGAAAGTAAATGAAGAGAAGGAGTCACCCAATCTAGGGCGAGGTAGATCTCCATTTATTTGATAATGTTGAGTTACATATTAGCACCAAGACCCCAAGATCTTTTTCCCTCTTTGTGCAGGTGTAGAGGTGATGAACCTTCCTCCCCTAAGAGTGGCACCTGCGTGCATTTTTTGGATTGAGTCCCCTTTTGCCTCACTCTCTCTCCTAATATTTATACAAAAGACTTTCATTACTCAACGGTCCTTAACCAGAGTTCCTAAGTCCTTTCAATATCTTGTAGAACAACCCTCCGTATCGTCTAAGTGTTGAACTGGCCGCACAGGCCTCCTGAGTGATCGACCTCGACCATAACTGATCCACTTACCGTATTTTGCTTCCTACGCGCGACTTCATCTTGATTGACCCCTAGTTCTTATTCCTTATATAGACTTATTTTGATCAGATTTTGACCCATACAGTTAGTCCCTCCGCTTGTCGAGGTCGTCTTTGGACGAGCTCGACGGGCGAACTTTGCTAGTTTGCGAGTTGAGAATTATGAGCGTCTTGATCGAGGAGCGAACTCTTCTTGGCGAGACGACAATGTGATGTATCGAGAGCCATACCTGACCGTTACGTCAGTTTGAAACCACGTCAACTTGTCATGAGTCATTATGGCGCACGTTCCCTATGTGTTACGTCGTTTCCTGTGCCTCTTCTATTTTGGAGTTAATATGGCGGCGTTTAGTTTTCCTTCTCACGGTGTCAATGTTCTTATAAATAGATAAGGGAACTTCTCGTTTGGGTGTTGTGTTTCCCCATCGTTTGAAAGACCCCAGCGTTTTTCTTCTCCTTCTCAGATTATTGCAGTCCCCCCCCCTCTTATTTTAAAGTTTCCTGCTCTTGTTACCCTCTTCTCCTTAGCACTTCTCATCTCCACAACCAAATAAAAGATGGATAGTGCATCTTCTAACTTAGATAGAGATGTTGGTGTTGTTGCGTCAGAAACTGAGATACCCTCTCATGAAAAAGGGATAGCCATGGCGGAAGATGAGAATTTTCCCATTGTGGATGAAATAGTTCTATGTTCGGGGAAGACCAGGACCGACTTCAAGATCTTTCCTGACGAAGAGCCCGAACCCGTCATTTCCAAAATGGATGTTGTGGCACTTACCGTGCTTAAGGCTAAATGGAGGATTCCTGATCATGTCGAACTTCTTCCTGCGGGCGGTGACGTCTTGCAGATACACCGCACGGGATATTGTGAGTTTTATGCGCACCCGTTCATCATCGGGTACACACTTCCCCTTCCTTCCCTGGCAGAGTACATTTGCCGCTACTATGATGTGTTCCCGGCTCAGCTCTCTCCGTACATATACAAGCTCCTCCTCATGCTCAACAAGTATGCGGAACTGGCCAGTCAGGGGATTTCTCTCTGTCACTTGCTTCATCTCTTCGTTCCAAGTTTTCATAGGGGTACGATGATACATCTTCATCACCGTGGGACCAAGGTCTTGGTGGTGAAGATGGATGATAAGACCAATCGACGCTTTTGGTAAAACTTCTTCTATGTGAGGACGGAGCACGTGGTGTCGAATCCTAATGGGTTTTCTGAGAGGTGGAACTATGCCCGTAAGTTTTTCCTTCCAAATGGCTACTCGTTGCGCCCTTTAGGCGATATGATCGTTCTTCTTTTCTCTCCTTTTTTATATATTTTGCAGCCGAGAAGGAACCTCCTCCGCTAGCCGTTGATATCTGTGAGTGGGTGAGCCAGGTTTTTCCCATATGATGGGGATTCGTGAATGGTCGTCTTCCATGAGAGATTCAGGCGCAGATCTTCTGCTGGTGAGTCATCTTGTCTTGCCCTTAACCACTTTGCCCTTCGTTCTGTATTTTCTTCCCTCCTATTCCCTCTTTGGTTTAAGCTTCTCTCACTGGTAGGTCGGGGGGCTAAGAGGAGGGCGAGGGCTCCCATTCCTGCTTTCCGTCAGTCGAGTCCCTTTATCGGACCTGCACCAATTGCGACTGCAAGTGAGAGAGTTCAGGCCGCTGCTACTTTACAGGTTACGGCCCCGCACGGACTCGGCCATCAGGAGGCTGCTCCCCTGGTGGAAGTTTCGGTTCCCGCAAATCATTTGGCGGATAAATCGTCTCAGGGCGATGACGAAGAGGCTTTGTTAAAGAGGCGGAGGATAATGGTTGATGGGGTGCCCGAGATTGAGGGGCCTTTGAGGGGTGATCCCATGCTGGCAATGTTCGAGCCTAACAGTGATGCTAATCTGGGTGTGGAGATCGTATCCCCCTCGGGCGTGGAGGTAATGCACGTCTCGGGCGTGGAGGAGGCTACCGTGGTAGGAGGGAAGAGTTCAGAGGCCGCTACGATCATTTTGAGCGGTCCATCAATTTCTTAACAGGCTCATATTTCCTCTTCGACCGATGAGAGGGCAAAGGGCGTGGTTATAGACGACTATGAATCCGGTTCAGATATTGATCCTAAGGATATAAGACTGTTTAAGGCGGTTTTTACCTGGGTTGAGGTGATAACGGACGGTTCCTCCCGCGTGATTGAGATTCCTTCAGATTACGACTTGTTGGAGGATACAGTGAGCCTGGTGCCCCAGTTCACCCTTCTTTGTTCTGCTACTGAAAGCAGGGCCCTTCACGAGATCAACGATGTTGTCCTGTCACGGGGCGTAGCCAGGATGGCTTTGAGGGTGTGTTCTTTATTGTTTTCTTCGTTTTGCGCCTTCCACTTTTGCTGACTTTTTTTTTCCTCAGACTTTTATTTTGGAGACTGAGAGTATTCGCCGCGAGGAGAGATGGGCTGCCGCTTTTCAGAAAATAGTTTCGAAGTACCGCTGGTATCGTGACGAGTTCCGCGAGATGCATGCGCGGCTCAGGGCGAGCGGAAATCTTCAGTCCCTTAAGGAGGAGTTGGAGCGGAAGGATGAGAACCTGATGCAGTCCATTGGCAGATGCAGCGAACTCGAGGGGTTGCTTAGGGACAAAGAAGAAGAGATTGAGGTGGGCAAGGGGATTGTGGCCGAGTGTGTTGATCTTCAGGCGAAGGTGGTGGCTTTGCGAGCAGAGTCTTAATCCGACAACCTTGGTTGGTTTGACTATTACAAGAGCTTGCCTACATATTTCTCAAGTATGCATTCATAACGAAAGGATGAAGCTACAACGAGCGGGAAATAGAACTGGGACCGGATTTGGATTTAGCGGAAACTAAGACTTTGGCTAGAAAATCCTCACAGACGGCTCCAAATTGTTTTACCAAAAAGTTAGTAACCTTTTTGTTAAACTATTTTAATAGGAAGATAGAGGGTAAATCCTAGCCAAAGATAATTACTTCTAGATCGAAGGTCGCAAGCAGGAATAAACTAACATAGCTGAATCTAAAAATCGGTTATAGTCTAGATTGAGTTCCATAATGTAAGAAAAGACAACCACTTTAACAACATCAAACGATAATGAAAAGTAAATGAAGAGAAGGAGTCACTCATTCTAGGGTGAGGTGGATCTCCATTTATATAAATGTTGAATTACAGATGAGCACCAAGACCTCAAGCTCTTTTTCCCTGTTTGTACAGGACCAAAGGTGATGAACCTTCCTCCGCTAAGAGTGGCACCTGTGTGTGTTTTTTGGATTGAGACCCCTTTTGCCTCACTCTCTCTCCTAATATTTATACAAAAGAGTTTCATTACTCAACGGTCCTTAACCAGAGAGCCTAAGTCCTTTCAATATCTGGTAGAACAATCCTCCGTATCATCGAAGTGTCGAACTGGCCACACAGATCTCCTGAGTTATCGACCTCGACCATAGCTGAGCCACTTGCCGGTATTTTTCTTCTTACGCGCAACTTCATCTTGATCGACCCCTGGTTCTTATTCCTTAAATAGACTTTTTTTTATCAGATTTTGACCCATACAGTTAGTCTGGGCGAACTTTGCCAGTTTGCGAGTTGAGAATTATGAGCGTCTTGACCGAGTAGCGGCATAGGTTAGCTATGCACGCGTAACATACGCCAAGAGAAAGCAGGGAAAATTACCAGTTTATTTAGATTAGAATATTAATCTGGTATAAATTTTGGGTTATATTTATGCGATGTTTGGTTATTGAAATTAGTTAATATCGATATAAATAGTATACTGAAATCTTAATATTAAAAAAGAGCAACTTGGTGTGCGAAGCATTTTGCGCAGGAAGGCCGCACCCCATAGGGTGTGATATATGTAGCTTACTTTGATGCAAGCATTAGTGACTGATTCCACGGCTCGAACTTGTGGCTTATAGATCACACGAAAATTAATTTAGTGTTACTCCAAGTCTCCTCCCTGAAATCTAAACATTATCTAGATGTGGAATATAATCCAGAACTAACATTGTTCCAAACCAAACAACCCATATTATTTTGAAAGTGACCCATCATTTCAAAAATAGTTTTTTGTTAGTACCAATCTAAAAGGAGGCAACCCTTATTACTTCATCAACATTCTCAAAAACAAGTTTGATTTTATATGTCAAATGTATTAAAGTAGAAAAGGTTAAATATTGTACTCAAGAAAAATAAAAATCAAGAAGTGGTGGGTCACACATTCACTCTTTTCAAGTCAAATGGTGATATCATAAGCAAGTAAAATTGAAGTATTTCGAGTCGGGAACTGAAATGTGGTTCTTTTTTACACAAAGAACATAAATAAGTGGGGAAAAAAGAGAGTACATAACTATATATAACGTCCAAAAACTGGGCGCTATACCTTAACGGTAACTTTTGTCGTTAAGGTATAGCGTCCCGTTTTTGGGCGCTATACCTCTGACAAAAAGAAAATGTAGGTATAGCGCCTTTATTTACGACGTTATACATAAAAACACTAAAAAGCTGGGCGGCCACTGGTTGAAGGGTAGTTATGAAGATGGTTTTGTCCTTGAGGTACAAGATTCTAACCCCTACACCAACATTTTCATATTTTCCTATTTCTTTTTCATTTTTGTTTCTTTTCATTATTTGGTTTAAGTGTTTAGATATAAATACTTTAATAGAGAAGCCATTTGTTATTTCTTTAAAAAATAACCAATACTTTTAATAGTTGTTATTTTGTGTTATACGTAAAACAAAATTATTTATTTTTCTTTTATTTTCAAATGAGAATTATAAGTTTTATTTTATAGTTAATATTTACATAAGAGAATTATATATATATTCCATAAGAGAATTATATATATATTGGCTGAATTATTTTATTTTTTGATATCTTTATTTCTAAATTTAGTTAGAAAATATATATTATTCAATAGATAAGAAAAGAATACAATCCAAAAAAAAAATTATATTTTGAATCTAGAGTTAATCATACTTATTTTTAATTATCATTTAATAGGCCTTTAAACATTAGCAATACCGTAATTATAGGGGAATTCAAATACAAAGATATATTTTTTAAAAGAATTATTCAAAATAAAAATAATAAAAATAGTAATAAAATTTAAAATAAAAAATAAATTTCAAATTATATGTAATTTTACTAATAAAAATTAGAAATTTAATTCATATCTTAAAGGTAAAAAAATGCATAGAGTAATTTTTTGAAAATGCGGTCTAATTTAGAAAATAAAATTATAAGAATTATTTGAATTTGAGATGAGTTTTTTTTTCATAAATATTTTTTTTTTGAAAATAGTAAATAAAGAAATAAAAGAATAGTAAAATATTACTACAGTATTTAGATATAATGTGCTCAATAATAAGAAAATATTTTTCTATGATTAAAATAAAATGTTAAAAATATAATATTAATTTCTAATATAGGTAAGTTTATTAGTGAAATAAAAAAAATATTTGATTATTCAAAATAACTAGACTATTTGATTAGTCAAGTCAAGTGGCACGGTAAAAAAATTATTTGATTATTCAAAATATTAAGCTCTCTCTCTCTATCTCTCTCTCTCTCTCTCTCTCTCTCTCTCTCTATATATATATATATATA
>ML361582.1:0-25556 GCA_005239505.1 Nicotiana paniculata
GCTTTGACTTTGAGCCCAAATAATACCTTCCGATTTGTATTCGTCAAGGATACAAGCCACGGAATGTCGATTATATGATGCGAATTATGAATCTAGCTCTTGTGTTGTCTAAATAATAAAAATAATAATAATAATAATAATAAGAAAAAGAATAAGAAGAAGAAGAGCCACAAAAAAACGAGGTTACAATTTTTCTTGCTGCACTCCAGATTTTAAGGAATGAAGCCCTGGTCCTCCATTCTTTGGTGCCAGTAAGGTTTTAGTTCCTCAAGTATTTGTCTTTTTGTTTATTGTTATGTGAATTAACTACTTTGGATTCATCAATTAACGTAATACTAGCATATTTCAAGGTCAAATATCAGGTTTGCGGTTTAAGTAATTTAATTTAGCCCATTATTATCTTAATGTTGGCTTGGGAGAATTTAAATTTGATTATTGGTATAGATACATATATATTTTGAGATAAATAAAGTCGACGCTTGATGTGCTAAAGTGACCTCTCTTGTAGAGATTTATTTGTTTTGAAATATAAAATGTTTGTGCGTGTAACTTATGTGAATATTGATCGGCTCAAATGAAGGTTAATGTTTATCAGAATTACATGTGCTTCTTGTGGTAATAAACGCGTGATAATTATTTAATTTTACGTGTGAATAATAAATTGGCCCAAAGAAAGATCTAATATTCGACATGTTCTTTATTATCAGTATTTGATTACTACACCAAGATACCACTACACGTTAATAGAAATAAAATATTAATGGAGTGAATGGTACCTTGAGATGGGGTCTACCTTTATTCAGATTTATTTTTATTTGGTTTAAGTTTTATCTGAGCTTATTTCGTCGTTTGTTTTTTTCTGATTGAGCTGAGAAGTAAAGTGTATTGCAATAGTAGTTCGGATGTCCTTTATAGGTTATATTTTAGCCCCTTATATAGGGAATTTTCTAATATAATGTCTGCCCTTTTTAGTGATTGAGCATTAATGACTAATTATGAAATTATATGATGCGAATTATGAATCTAGCTCTTGTGTTGTCTAAATAACCTTATGCGTGCGTAGACTCCATATATATGTCCATGCATAAGACAATTTCATTCTAAAGTATTGAAATCTTAATGAATACTAGCTATATCCCCTGTTCCATTCGTAATTTTCTCTATGTGGCAGTGGTATTAATTATCTGGAGAGTCAATGTTAAAACTTTTTATGGACTACCATGGTATTAAGAATAATTGTATATCGTTACAGGGTTGACCCAAATTAAAAGTGATCCGTTAAGATTTTAAAGTTAAATAGATCTATTATATACCTTGTAAAATATGAGATCTTATATATATATACCTGGATGTAGTTTTTAATTTGATGGACTAAATTAGTAATACATAAATATTAATAGGATTATGGTCCGTAAATCAGACGTTGGTTTTCTTTCTAGCATCACATCTTCAGAAAGACGATTACGACTTACGTCTTGGTTTGAAAGACCAATAACCGCATGACTGAAGAACCTTTGCCTTGAGCATGGATTCAGGTACGCTTCCGTATCTTGTTTTTATTCTCTGTGATTTGATATGATAGTTCTTGGGTAAAAGATAAAGGATTTCATCTTTAAAGTAACTTGATTCTAACAAATGGTATTAGAGCCTATATCGTGTTGAATCATTAAGATTATTTTAAATCTTATTTAGAACGGAAAAGAAATCAGTTTTTTGTGTATGCGACAGAACAGATTTGGAGAAAGGAGTGTTTCCTCCTTTAAAGTTTATTAGCAGAAAGGTTTTGTTTTACGGGGTTCGTTCCTTAGATACAATGATATTCTTTTGAATCATTAGAAGAACAGTGGATTAGCTATGGATATGATTCAGGCTGCCAGGTTGCTTACTGCCCGAAGGAAACCTAAGTTCTTCAAAGGTTAAGTTATTTATAAAAAAATGATAATAATAATTATAATGATGATGAGAAGAAGAAGAACAAGAAGAAAGAAGAACAAGAGCCATAAAGAACGAGGTTACAATTTTGCTTGCTGCACTCCAAATTTTAAGGAATGAAGCCCTGGTCCTCCATTCCTTGGTGCCAGTAAGGTTTTAGTTCCTCAAGTATTTGTTTTTATTTTTATTTTTATGTGAATTAACTACTTTGGAATTCATCAATTAACGTAATACTGGCATATTTTTAAGGTCAAATATCAGGTTTGTGGTTTAAGTAATTTAATTTAGCCCATTATTATCTTAATGTTGGCTTGGGAGAATTTAAATTTGAATATTGGTATAGATACATATATATTTTGAGGTAAATAAAGTCGATGCTTGATGTTGCCAAAGTGACCTCTCTTGTAGAGATTTATTTGTTTTGGAATATAAAATATGTGTGCGTGTAACTTATGTGAATATTGATCGGCTCAAATGTAGGTCAATGTTTATCAGAATTACATGTGCTTCTTGTGGTAATAAGTGCGTGATAATTATTTAATTTTAGGTGTGAATAATAAATTGGCCCAAAGAAAGATCTAATATTCGACATGTTCTTTATTATCAGTATTTGATTACTACACCAAGATACCACTAACAAGTTAATATTTTGTCCAAAAATAAAATATTAATGGAGTGAATGGTTCCTTGAGATGGGGTCTACCTATATTCAGATTTATTTTTATTTTGGTTTTAAGTTTTATCTGAGCTTATTTCGTCGTTTGTTGTTCTCTCATTAAGCTGAAATTACTCCTGCAAATATTACTGCCAACATCAATTCAATTCCTATGTTGAATAGCACTAACTTCAAGTCATGGCAAGAGAATCTGAACATTGTTCTGTCACGACCTAATTTTTCCTCCGTTGGGTATCGTGATGGTACCTAATCTTAGGGACTAGGCAAGCCTAACATTTACTGAATACATTAATTAAGAACATCACACGACTTCAGAAAAAGGAATTCACTATAACATTACATTTTTCCAAAACCCGTAGTACGAGTTATAAGCCTTTCTAGGAGTAGTTATACATACTAAATACATCGGTGGCATAAGGTCTTGAACAACTTCAAATTGTGTATATCAACCTGCGTGCATGATTGGATTCAGTTACCAGATGATCCGGAGTCGAATTGGAAGAAGGATTTTAGTTTTGGAAGCTTAAGCGGTGGAATTTGACCAGAATTTAACTTTTTATGTAAAAGGCTCCAGAATAAGTTTTGGATAATGTCAATAGCTTCGTATAGTGATTTTGACCTCAGGCGTGCGTCCGGATTTGGACTTGGAGGTCCATAGTGTAATTTGAGGCAATTCGGCGAAAGTTGGAAAAACTTTGAAGTTTGGAAATGGAGAAGTTTGACCACTGTTGACTTTTTGAGATATCAGGGTCAGAATGCGATTCTGAGAGTTGGAGTAGCTCTGGGATGTCAAGTGAGACTTTTCTGCAAAATTTGGCGTCTTTCGAGGTTGAATTGATAGGTTTCGGCATAAGTTTAGAAGTTTGAAGATTTGAAAGTTCATAAGTTTGATTTATGGTGTGATTTGTCATTTCGTCATTGTTTGATGTGATTCAAGACCTCGAGTGATTCCGTGTTAGGTTATATGACTTGTCCATGTGTTTAGACAGGGTCCTGGGGGTCTCGGGTGTGTTCCGAATGGGCTACGGGTCATTTTTCCCTATTTTTGAATTGTTGTTCTGGTGTCTGATGTTCCCTTCCGCAATCGCGTAGTTCCAGTTGTGATCGCGTTGCGTAAAGTTGACCTTCCATATTTTCTTCTTCGCGTTCACGTATTACCCCACACGATCGCGTAGCTCTATATGTTTCACTCTTCGCGTTCGCGTCCCCTCCCCCGCGTTCGCATAGTTGAAATTAGGGGCTGTTAGTTATTTCTTCTTCGCATTCGCATCAAGTATCACGCGTTCGCATAAGGTGATGCCGTTTGTTCAACGCGTTCGCGCGTCTCCTCACGCGATCGCATAAGCCTACCTAATCCCCTATACGCGATCGCATAAGCCCTTCCGCGATCGCGTAGCTCATTTTTGACAGCAACTATTTTTCTTTTACGCGATCGCATCCCTTCTCTCGCGATCACGATGCATAAAAATCTGGGCGGACAGAATATATTCCAAAAATTGAGAGTTCACCATTTTTACCATAATTTGACTTGTAGAGCTCGATTTTGAGCGATTCTTTGTGCGTTTTTCAAGAAATTCGATTGGGTAAATGTTCTTCACTTAAAATCAAATATACTCCATGATTTAATCTTTGTTTTTATCATTTAAATTGTGTTTTTAGCTGGGAAAAATGTTGGTTTTTGAAGAAAATTTTTAAAATGAAAAATCATGATTTGAGGGACGAAATGGTATCGGAATTTGATAATTTTTGTATGGGTTGAACTCATATTGGAATGGGTATTCAGATTTTGTAAAAATTTGTTGGGTTCCGAGGTGCGGGCCCGGGGGTCGACTTTAGGACCGATTTTTAGAATTTGTTAAAGTTTGAGGCTTTATGATCCAAAATAGTTCCTTATGTGTTTATTTATTTTTTGAAGTTGTTTCGGGTAGATTTGAGCCGTCCGGAGGTCTTTTTCCCGAGAAGTCCATTTTAGAGTACGCCTAACCTTATGTGGGGGAATTACCCCTTAGGATTTGAGTCTTGTATGTTGATTGTAGTCAGTGTACACGAGGTGACGAGTGTGTGCTCGGACTTATTTGTAGAAGGTTGACCTTTTAGGGTTCTTAGGTCCTTATATTCACCTTGTATGAAGTTGTTCTTGTTACGCTTGAGTTCTTATTTGCTAGTTTTACCTCTACATGCTTTGATTAGAGATAATTGCTTTAGGATTTACCCTTACCGCCTACTTGACCCTGATTTGACTTAACCAAAGGTTTGACCTCTTCTATCCTCATGCTATATTTTCATAAACTGCCTATCTCATTGAAATTAGTATTATCTATCCTATAATTGTTTAGCCTTGATTGGAGTTACGAGTATCTTTTACTACTTATCCTCATTTGAATTGTTGAATATCTCTCAAAAATTGCTCAACCTCATAACGAGTTTAGATAACTTATATCTTATTCGACTTTTCCTTACTTAGAATTATTTGACTTGTGTTGGCTTCTTATTGTTGGCTTGAATATTTTAGTTTCGTTGCTACGTCTTGTTTTTCCCTTGTTAAGTTTTTCTCTTTACACTTAGCGTTCTTTACCGTGACTATTCCTTGTGAACGATGTTCTACTGTTTCTTTGTGAATTGGAGTTCTTGTATTGATTTATTCGTCGAACTTTGTATTATTTTCATGGTTGCTTTGTATATGATGTGGTGATGTACGAGTTTTCTGCCGTGCTATAATTGTTGTCTTTGTTTGTTGCACTGTATATTTAAATTGGGACAACAGATGTTTTTCAGGAGATCCCTATGTACTGCATATTTAAATTGGGACTACGGAAGTATTCCAGTAGATCCCCCTGTACTGCATATTTAAATTGGGACTACAGACGTATTCCGGGAGATCCTCATGTACTGCATATTTATTTTGGGACTATGGACGTATTCCGGGAGATCCCCTAGCACTGCATATTGTTTTGGTACTACGAACGTATTCTGGGAGATCCTCTGTGTCGTATGATAAATTCGGAACTACGGGACGGGATCCCGATAGATTTTATTAAAGAAACTATGTCTGAAAGACATTTATTTGGAAATTCTTTATTCTTAAATAAAACTATGTTGAAGTATATTTCTTTGGAAAAGTATATTTGAAAAAAAAACATTCATCTTGAATAAAACTATGTTGAAGTACATTTCTTTGGAATAGTATATTTGGAAAGCGTTTGTGTTGAAGAAAAACTATGTTTGAAGGACATTTCCTTTGAAAAAGCATATTTGAAAAGCATTTATCTTGAAGAAAACTATGTTTGAGAGACATTTCTTGGGAAAGTATATTTCAAAAGAATTTTCTATTGAAAAGGATTTTTACCTTAAAGATTTCAACATAAAAACTTGTGGGTGAAAGTTTACACTCGAAGATTTTGACCAATTTATTGGGATTTGTTGCTAAGGCCTGATGTGAAGACTAATGCAGTGCTGAGTTACTACTTGCCTTTGCTGTATTGTGATTTCCGGATTTAGGTTGTGTTCCCGTCTATCCTTTGATGTATTATTTTGGTGATCCGTTGCTTTTTATTGTTTTTCCTTTTCCTTATTGTAGTCGTTCTGTTGTTAGCCATATTATGTAGATATTAGATAGATGTTATGTCTCCGTTATTTTTGTACTCATGCCTCTCTAGTTTATTAGACAAGTGGGTGTCTTGACTAGTCCTCGTCACTACTTTACCGAGGTTAGTCTTGATACTTAGTGGGCACTGTTGTGGTGTGCTCATACTACACTTCTACACATTTTTGTGAAGATCCAGGTACTGACTATTAGTACCTGTGCGGACCCTTACTGAGGAGACTCAAGGTAACCTGCTGCTGCGTTCGCAGGCTTCGAAGTCACCTTCCTATTTTGTATTTACAATGTTCTTACTTACTTCCAAACAATTGTACTTAGAAGTTGTAGTAAACTCTGTAGAGCTTATGACTTGTACTACCGGGTTTTGGGAATATGATCATTGTATAAAGAATTTTTTTCCAGAAAATATTAGATTTTATTTATTATTGTTTCTATTCCATGAATGTTAGGCTTACCTAGTCCTTAAGACTAGGTGCCATCACGATACTCCAGGGAGGGAAAATTTGGGTCGTTACAAGTTGGTATCCGAGCTCTAGGTTCATAGGTAATTTGAGTCATAATCGTGTTAAGTAGAGTTGTGCAGATCAGTACGGAGACGTCTGTATTTATCTTCGAGAGGCTATAAAACTATTAGGACAATTCCACTTTCTTCATTCCTATCGTGCGAATTCATTGATATCGAAGTTTGAAGTTATCATTACATTCTCTCACTAATGGTGAGGACACGAGCTACAGTTCGTAATGATGTTACCCCCAGGGCAGATGTTTCTAGGGGCAGAGCTAGAGGCCGACGAGGAGTACGTGTCGCAGCTAGAAAACCTACCAGAGCAGCAGTCGAGGAACCGCCAGTGGCTCCAGTTCGGGGGCAGGTACTGGAGGTGCCTGCTGTTATCTCCGGACTTCAGAAGACTTTAGCACAGTCCCTGAGCATGTTTGGTACATTGGCTAAGGCGGGGTTAGTTCCGATAGCACCAGTTACTTCATCGACCGGGGAAGGACACCAGACTCACACCGTCCACACTCCAGAGCAGCGAGTTCACGTTGGTCAGGTTCCAGGTGTCATGGTGACACGGCCTGTGGTTCCAGTTCAGCTCATGGGCAGAGCAACAGCATCTGAGGGAGAGCAGCTTAGATATGCAAAGTTCAAGAGATATAACCCTCATACATTCAGCAATTTGGCTTCAGAGAGTGCACATGGTTTTCCGGAGGAGTGCCATAGCATCCTCCGCACTTTGGATAGTGTTGAGACAAGTAGGGTTTCTATTACTACGTTCTAGCTTTAGGGAGCGGTTTATCAGTGGTGGCGGGCATATGAGTTGGGTAGCCCGGCCGAGTCATATTCACTTGTGTGGAGTCAGTTTTTCAGAGATGTTCTTGAGAGAGTTTGTACCCCAGTCCCTTCGGAATGCATGGAACGCGGAGATTGAGCAGTTGCGCCAGGGCATTATGTCAGTATTAGAGTATGCCATCAGATTTAGTGATTTGGCCAGGCATGCACCTGCCTTAGTCGCTACAGTTAGAGGGTGAGTCCGTAGATTCATTAAAGGGCCCAGGAATGTTATTTGGTTTAGCATGGCTCAAGAGTTTGATTCATATGTTTCGTTCAGCAGATGGTAGGGATTGCTCGCCGGTTAGAGGGCATGTGGGACCGGGAGCGAGAGGACATACGAGATTAGGAGAGAGAGTCTAGGGAGGCAAGGAGGCCTCGTAGACCGGAGAGATATGCTGGTCTTTATTTTTGAGGCAGGGTCCGACACGGTAGAGATTTTGCGGGTCAGCCAGTTCAGTTTGCATTACCAGCTTCGCACGGAGTTTCAGGTACTCATGGGTCTCAATGCCACACCCCGAACCTGGGCCTGGACGTAACACGACACTCGGTGTCTGACTACATATGACCGACCAAACCAAATGGTTGACAGAATCAACATGTGATATCATAACATACTGAATGCGGAAGATAAACTAACAAATGCTGATATACTAAAAGTCTAGATGATATAAATCAAAGTGCGAAAATACTAACAATTCTGAAACATATTTGTAGCCAACATAGCTTAATATGAAAAGCCTGCGACTCTGTCTAACTATTACTCTAGTCTATGAAGCCTCTAATGAATTACTGAAAACACTGATTGTCTAAAAATACTGAAGACTGTAAGGTAATGATAATGCCACTAAAGAACTGGGGATCACCAAATAGCTGGTACGAGAATCCTAGAGCTCTGAATTGTCAACCTGTAAACCCTTACCTGCATCATGAGATGCAAGCCCGGGGCAAAAAGGGACGTCAGTACATTTGAATTACATTGGTATGTAAAGCAACTTAAAGAAAGAATTATAAATGCTGAAACTGAAACTAAGCTGATAACTGCGAATTGATAATTAATAACTGAAATGATAACTATTTAAATTGAAACTGAAATGGTAACTGATAACTGGTAATTGAACTAAACAAAGGAAGTAAGGATATGAATACTCCCTCTTCTGAATGATGAACAACCTGTTTATCTGAATAAGCTACGGCCTCGGGCCCAATATATATGTGCAAAAGCTACGGCCTCAGGCCCAAGTATACGTATACATAATTATAGCCTCAGGCCCTAAAATGCATAAAGCATAAACTACGGCCTTAGGCCCAAACATGCATAAAGAATATAAACTACGGCCTCAGGCCCAAATACAGGTGTTCAACATTCAAGAACTGAGAATCATACTAAAATACATGATGCTGAAATACTGAACCATACTTAGTTACATGATACTTGAATGCTGAATAGAGCTAGACTGAGACATATATTCATGAACTGATTATGAAAATTGAAACTTCAACTATTTATGACATGCTGAGTAATCTAGACTGAGACTCATGGGCATCAAACCCAAGTCTATATTGATTACACACTAATTTCACAATGTTCAGAATGAAAGCCATGAACGAGTTGCAAAGCTAGAGAATAGAAGTTCTACAATAATTCAAGGAACTAGGCTTAACTATATTTCTGAGGCAATTGGTAATGTGGTAAAAGAGACATAGTGTAGGGAGAATCATTAGCATTCCCAAACATAGAGAGTTAGCCTCACATACCTTAAGTTCCTACTCTTGATCATAATACAACATTCGCCAACCCTTTCAACTTTAATCTATATCAATACAAGTCAAAGTGATTACAAATTAGCAACAATAGTCATATTTTGGTCACTTAGGGATTTTATCAAACACTTGGTGGCATAAAGCTTCATAGCCCTTATTAATGATGTTTCTACACCCAATAACCCATTCTCTAGCTCCTAGATAAATTCTAAAGTCTCAATGGTTATAATCAACATTATTCTTCATAACCCATAAGGTAAGAAACACCCTTAACCAATAATCAACAATCAACAACCAACAACCCAAACCTATAACCGTTCATGATTTTCTATCAAACATCAACACATAATTCATGAACTAGAGTCTATAATCATTATCCAATGATAGAATCAATTAGAGGGTGAATAAATTACCTCTTTGAAGTTCAATCCCCTTGAATTCGAGTTATAGGGTTCCTTCTCTCGACAATGATGTCCCAATCGAATATCTAATGATATGGAGGATTTACCCATCTTAATAAGATGTTGGGAAATTAAAATTAACTATGAATCACCATTAGAACTTACCTTGGGTGGTGGAGGAGGACTTAGGTTTTTGAGAGCTTTCCTTTCTAGAGCAAGTTTATGTTTTGGAGATGTATGGGACAAAGTACGACTTTAAAAATGACTATCCAAGTGCGCCCTCGCGCACCTGTAGGCCTGACCGTGCACCTGACTGCGAAAAATGCTAGGAACATTGCCACATGTGTGCGGCCGCGCTTGGGGCGCGCATATTGCACACTGTTCTGTAAAACACACATAACCTTTTGCACAGAGATCTGTTTGGGTTCCACAAAAGTCCTACAACTTTTATTTTTTGGATTTTCCCAAATACCTTACACTCTTTTTACTAAACTTCCAGCAAGACTGGCCTTTTGTAAAATTCGTAGATTTCATCGAATCTTGTATACCTCACTCTTCCTCTTGATTCTAAAATAACTATTTCCACCCATACTCATAACAATACAACTTCACATGTCCAAAATATAACTTTACTACTCATTTAACACATTCATAACTAAGCCAAATTTACGGGGTGTTACACATACTCATCCCGATAGGACTTCATATGTCTAACATATCACATTAATACCCATTTAACATATCCATACCTAATCTGAATTTACGGGGTGTTACATTATATCCCCCTTGGGATCATTCGTCATCCAATGATTGTCGTGACTATAACTTCTGCTAACTCCGGACCTTAAACGGGTCTGGGAAAAATGAACTTGCATTATTACTTGCATACTAAACTGAATGAATACATGATTACTAAACTCTTCAGATACTGAACTGAATGATTACTGCATTGACTGAATATTGGTCTGCCATGGATACATGAATACTGAACTAACATAGATATAGGAATATTGAACTTGCACGAATATTTGAGAAATGAACTAACATCAATATTAGAGTACTAAGCTGGCATGAATATCTAAGTATTGGGCTGGCATGAGTAGCTGAGTATTGGAAACTTGAATGTTATAACATGACACATGAACTACTGGATGTACCACCACTAATTATGGTGGCAACTCCAACTCATAAGCTAATTGACCGATCCTTTGCAAGATTCTATATGGCCCAATATAGCAGGGACTATGCTTCCCCTTCTTCCCAAATCTCATAACGCCTTTCATAGGCGAAACTTTCAAAAACACCCAATCAACAACTTGAAACTCTAGGTCTCTATGTCGCACGCTCGAATAGGACTTTTGGCGGCTCTAGGTCATCTTTAAACGCTCTTGAATCAACTTAACTTTCACTATAGTATGATAGACCAAATTTGGTCCTAACAACTCCTCTTCACCAACTTTGAACCAACCAATTGTCGATCTACACCCTCTCCCATACAAAGTCTCGTACGGTACCATCTTGGTACTAGAATGGTAGGTGTTATTATTAGCAAGGTCAATGAGAGGTATGCGATCATCCTAATTACCTTTACAATCAAGGATATCCTCAAATGTTTGAATAATGCACTCTGCTTGCCCATATTTCTGAGGATGGAAAACTTGTGCTTAATCATTTCTTAAAGGACTTCTAAAAGTTCATCTTAAACTGAGAAACATTGTCCGAAATGCCGGACAACGGATTCCCATGCAATCAGACGATTTCTTAGATATACAACATGGCATAATCCTCTACTGAATCTGTAGTTTTTTCCCACTGCCACTGTACTTCGGGTTTAACTTAAACTTTTCGGGTTCTAACATGCGTTCGGTGTTTCAAACTGTTACCCACTCACTATCATTAACTTTACCAAGTAAATCAAATACCTCTACTAGCTCTGCTGAAATTGCCGATTCACTGTATCTACTCAAACATACTAACTATTATTTTACTAACTACTTGCTAGCGTCATGTGTTCATGTTCTGCTTTGAATAATTGAAGTGAAGCATAAGGCTATTTCTAACTTCCCTCACCATCCGACCCTATTCTACGATCGCATACTTATCTCCCCCCTTTTTTTTGAACTATGTACATGGATCACACTTAGATAAAGTTCATCTGTCTTAAACGAAATTGGAATATCTAACCCAAACTTTCTATACACTTCAAAATCAATTCAGACTATAAACCTCCAGCCTAAACACACAATCACATCATTTGAAGGGGAAATGTCATATCTTTTATCTCACAATAATAGCCACTTCTTATAGTAACTTATTAACGTGGTACTTCTAGTTCTTATTTGTATACATCTAAACAACTTAAAATCATTCCCTAAAATTCAATGTTGCCTGCTCTTGGTTCTCATTTCGTACATCATATTATTCTTAGCTATATTTCCCTTAGCCTATTTTCTGTCCAAGACTATATTGATCAATTTTATGCCCGCTGCGGTTGAATTCTTAACCTGATACACCGTGGGGTCTGGCATATGGATACACTGCCATACACATATGATAAATCACTTCATGTACCATCCGGTGAGTCTTGGGTCTTAATCCCTAAAACGTGCGAAGATTTTGCTATAATCACAGTTACTTACATTTTCTTTGAGCACCCATATGAATTATTGTATACTCACAAGTCCTCAAAAATTTTAATACACTGAAATTTGGAGATTTGGTAATGGAATAACAAATAACTAGCTTACTGAATAACCATAAACTTGCTAACTGAAAGATTGTATAACTGGTAACTGAGGTAAAGTGATAACCATAGAACATGATAACTACTTTTGTACTTTCTGATAAGGTTGTGCTCTAATCTTTACTACTACCCATTGCATCCCACTTCTAACATCATCTCATGTCTCATTTGTTACCAACCTATACTCCATAATTATACCCCAATGGGAAATCATAATCTCTAGAAGCTTGGGTTTTTCTTGCCCGTCGCTTGGGCATTAGATACGTATGGAATTTGATAGGAACAGAAGGTTAATTGTTTCTCTAAGCTTCATGGCACGATCTAGAGTAGAAAGAAGTGAGACAATCCTTGATGTCTTGGTAGTTAACCATTTATATGAGTGGCCTGCACACACATATAAAGGAAACTCCACTGGACACAACGTCATAGACTCCCTAGGACTCTTGAACCTAGTGATATAATACCAAAATTTGTCACGCCCCGAACCTGGGCTTGGACGTAACACGACACTCGGTGCCTGACGACATTTGATCGAGCGAACCAACTGGCTGACTGAATCAACATGTGATATCATAACATACTGTGGAAGATAAACTAACACATGTTGATATACTAAAAGTTTGGATGATATAAATCAAAGTGCGGAAATACTAATACAATTCTGAAACATATTTGTAGCCAACATAACTTAATATGAAAAGCCTGCGACTCTGTCTAACTATTACTCTAGTCTATGAAGCCTCTAATGAAGTAGTGAAAACACTGACTGTCTAAAATACTGAAGACTTTAAGGTAATGACAATGCCCCGAAAGAACTAGGGATCACCAAATAGCTGGTACGAGAATTATAATGCTCTGAATCGTCAACCTTTAAACCATTACGTATACCGTGAGATGCATCCCCCGAGCAAAAAGGGACGTCAGTACATTTGAATTGCATTGGTATGTAAAGCAACTCTAAGAAAGAATTATAAATGCTGAAACTAAAACTAAGCTGATAACTCAGAATTGATAATTGATAACTGAAATGATAACTATTTAAACTGAAACTGAAATGATAACTAATAACTGAACTGATAACTGGTAATTGAACTGAACAAAGGAAGTAAGGATATGAATACTCCCTCTTCTGAATGATGAAAAACCTGTTTATCTGAATAAGCTACAGCCTCGGGCCCAATATATATGTGCATAAGCTATGGCCTCAGGCCCAAGTATACGAAGCTTTGTCACGCCCAAAACCTAGGCCGAGACGTAACACGACACTCAGTGCCTGACTACATGTGACCGAGCGAACCAACTGGCTGGATGAATCAACATGTGATATCATAACATACTGAATGCGGAAGATAAACTAACACATGCTGATATGCTTAAAGTCTGGATGATATAAATCAAAGTGCAGAAATACTAATACAAGTCTGGAACATATATGTAGCCAACATAGCTTAATATGAAAAGCCCGCGACTCTGTCTAACTATTACTCTTGTCTATGAAGCCTCTAATGAAGTACTGAAAACACTGACTGTCTAAAAATACTGAAGATGGTAAGGTAATGATAATGCCCTGAAAGAACTAGGGATTACCAAATAGCTGGTACGAGAATCCTAGCGCTGAATCGTCAACCTGTAAACCATTACCTGCATCATGAGATGTAGGCCCCGGGTAAAAAGGGACGTCAGTACATTTAAATTGCATTGGTATGTAAAGTAACTGAAAGAAAGAATTATAAATACTGAAACTGAAACTAAGCTGATGACTGAGAATTGATAATTGATAACTGAAATGATAACTATTGAAACTGAAACTAAAATGATAAGTGATAGCTGATAAGTGATAACTAATAACTATTACTGAAATGATAACTGATAGCTGAAATGATATCTAATAATTGAACTGAAAGGAAGTAAGGATATGAATACTCCCTCTTCTGAATGATGAACAACCTGTGTAACGACCCGGCCGGTCTTTCTGTGAGATTATCCATGTTTCCCCTATTTCTACTTAATCGTATGTTGCTTAGCCTATTTATGTTGTGTTGGGTCGGTTGGTTCGGGTTCGGAGTGGTCATGATGAGAACAGAGACACTTAGTCTCTTAAAGTAGCTTAATAGTTGAAAAAGTCAACTGGGAGTTGACCTATTAGTAAACAACCTCAGAATGTTGATTTTATGGCTCGGATAGCTTCATTAGGTGATTTGGGACTTAGGAGTGTGTTCGGAATGAAGTTTTGATGTCCAGTGTAGAATTAGGCTTGAATTGGCGAAAGTTTATTTTTGGCATTTTCTGATCGGCTGGGGAAAATAAGCTATCGGGGTCGGAATGGAATTTCGGAAGTTGGAACAGGTTCGTCATGTCATTTTGGATATTTGTGCAAATTTTCAGGTCAATCAGATGTGTTTTAGATGGTTTCGACATCTTTGGTGAAATATAGAATTTCAAAGTTCACATGCTTGAATTTGATGTGATTTTTGTGTTCTTGCATTGTTTTTGGTGTTTCGAAGGCTCGACTATGTTTGAATGAAGTTATGGAATGTGTTGGTATGTTTGATTAAGGTCCGAGGGCCTTAGGTGAGTTTTAGGTGGCTAACAGGGTGATTTTTGGCTTTTGAGCACAGCTGATCTGGTGTTTGTTGCTGCAGAAGGTTTTACCCTATGCGTTCGCGGGGGGTGTCACACGTTCACATAGGGGAATTGGGGAGCTGGGGGATTTTATTCTATGCGTTCGCGAGCCTGGAGGTGCGAACGCGGTGGGTTGAGTTGAGTGGTCATCACGAACCTGGGTGCATGAGTGCGTTCGCGTAGAGTGGAAGGCATCTGAGGACGCCATGCCCATTGGCCTGTGCGATCGCGTAGGAGCCCATGCGTTCGTGAAGGCCTGGGGTGGTTGAGCAGTGCGTTCGCATGGATTTTGGTGCGTTCGTGTAGAGTAAAAAAAATTAGGGGGCCTATTGGATTGTTCTATGCGAACGTGGTCCTAGTAATGCGTTCGCGATGAAGAAAATTGAGCTGGGCAGAAAGTTTTTAAGTTCTAAACGGGGGTTTTTGGCCATAACTCAAAAGAACACTAGAGAGCTCGGAAGATGGAGGAATTGGACAAGATTTTCAGTGGGATTCTTGTGGTAAGTGTTCTTTAATTATTTTTGGTTTAATTTCATGGATTTATATTGATTTTTACCATGCAATTTGAGGAATTAAAGTAGAAATTTGGGAGAAATGGGAGGAAGAATTTGAAATTTCTATTGATGTTTTGAGTGGGCAATTGAGGTCAAATTTTGGTAAATTTGGTATGGGTAGACCCGTGAGGGAATGAGGATTCTAGTTTTGTGATTTTTATCGAATTCTGAAATGTGGGCCTAGGGCTCGGGTTTGGTCAATTTTGGGAATTGTGCCTAATTTTGATTGTTTTCGATTGGGGTTCATCTCCCTAGCATATTTTGGTGTTATTGATCTGATTTGTGATAGACTCAGAGCATTTTGGAGCCAATTCTATGGGCAAGAGCATCGCGGCGTAGCTTTTGGGCTGTTTTGAGTTAAGTAACGAATGTAACTCTAAACCTGAGGGTATGAAACCCTGGTATTTTATATTGTTTTGAAAAATGAGGTGACGGACATGCTAGGTGACGAGCGTGTGGGTGTGACTATTAAGCCGTGTATTTGATTTGAAACCTTACGACATCCTGTATTTCAGAAATTTATACTTGTTTATGGGCTGTGAGCCATGTTTTGGGCTTGTGCCGATCTGTTTAGACCCTCAGAGGTACTTTTACACCATTCTCACACTATCCTGATAGAACAATTGTGAACTCAGTCATGTTTTCTACTTGTTGTTATTTTCACTGTTATCACACTATTTTGAGACTCTGAGAGGTATTTGGGGCTGAGTCCCGTGAGTTGAGATGGGTTGCCCGAGGCCGAGAGTCGGATATGTGAGAATAGTTATGGATCGGGTTGTACGCCGCAACAATATATATGATGTATATTACATATGGATCGGGCTGCACGCCGCAATAATATATATATTATATATGGATCGGGCTGCATGCCGCAACAATATACATATTGGATCGGGATGCACGTCGTAACAATATATATATTATATATGATCGGGTTGCACGCCGCAGCAATATACATATTGGATCGGGCTGCACGCCGCAGCAATATAGTGCTTGGTCTGCAGGAGCCCCTCCGGAGTCTGTGCACCCCTAGTGGGCGCAGTTGACTATTATATGGATCGGGTTGCACGCCGCAGCAGTGTGTGTATATATATACGTATTGGATCGGGCTGCCCGCCGCAGCAGTTGTGTGTATTCATGGTACTTGTTGAGTACGAGTTTTTAGTGTGAGCATGAGATACTGATAGTGGAGTCACGAGTTACTGAGAGGCTTGTCCGAGGGGCTTTATTTGTGAATGATATCACGCCCGAGGGGTTATATTTTACGAAACTACTGTTTTCACTCTTCTTTACACTGAGCCTCTGATGCTAATGTTGGACAAATGTTTTTATACGAGATTTTAAATGGGAAACTGGAGTTTTATGAAATATTTGGAATATTGATTGCTGACTTGATTTATTTATTTCCACTGTTACTTATTATATGGATTTACATGATTTGTAAATGCTCGTCACTACATTCAAGTTTTTAGTTACTTTGTTACTTACTGAGTTGGCGTACTCACGTTACTCTCTGCAGCTCTTTGTGCAGATCCAGGTACTAGACCATCTCACTAGTCGATTTTCGGACGTGCTTGGAGTTTGTTCGAGGATCGAGGTAACTGCTCAGCGTCCCCAGCTCACCTTCTTTCCTTCCCTCAGTTCATTGTTTTGTCTTTTGTATTTCAGTCTTTTGTAGTAGAAAGTCAACTTATTGTACATCGTATTTATAGTCCTAGATGCTCATGACACTTGGCTCCAGGTTTTGGGGTAGTGTATAAATTGTTTATCTCATTTTGCTGTTTTAATCTGCTAGTTGTGGAAATTATGAAATATTATAATAGTCTGTAGTGGTTGGATAGCCTAGTTCCATGATAGGCGCCATCACAACCCTCTTAGAATTTGGGGTCGTGACAACCTGTTTATCAGAGCCTAGGTTACATAGGACTCAACAGTGATGAGTAGGTTTAGTAGAGTCTTGGGATTGGTACAGAGACGTCTGTACTTATCTTCGAGAGGCTGCAGAACCCTTAGCAACAGTCTCATTTTTCTTGAATTCTATCGTGCCATTTTGTTGATTCTGGAAATCTAAAATTTTGTTGTTTCATTCTATCACAAATGGTGAGGACTCGCGCTACCGATCAGGGTGATCAGCCACCAGCTAGACCGGCGAGAGGTCGAGGCCGCAGTCGAGGTTGTGATAAAGGTAGGGGGCCAGCCCGTGCAGCAGCCAGGGCAGTACCAGTTGATCCCCCTACTATTCAGGATCAGATTCCCGCCGCAGATACTCTAGCGGGACCGACTCAAGCACCGACGGTGCCTATTATTATTCCGGGTCTTCCGGAGACCTTGGCTCAGATCTTGATAGTATGTACCACCCTTGCTCAGGAAGTTGCTGCATCTTCTACTGCCGCTACTTCTCAGACTGGGGGAGGTAGTCAGACTCCAGTTGCCCGGACACCTGAGCAGGTTATTCAGGGCCATCAGACACCGGGGGCGATTCCAGCCCAGCTGGTTGCTCCAGTTCAGGACTTCGTGGTTCCAGTTATGCCAGATGATGAGCAGCGTAGGCTGGAGAGGTTTAGTAGACTTCAACCTCCGACATTCAGTGGTGCGAGGGCAAGGATGCCCAGGGTTTTCTGGATAAGTGTTAGAGAATTCTTCATACTGCTAGGATTCTAGAGACCAGTGGGGTCTCGTTTGCTACTTTTAAGTTTTCTGGTGCTGCTTTCACTTAGTGTGAGTCATTTGAGAGGCGTAGGCCAATTGGTTCAGAACCCCTCACCTGGCAGCATTTCTCCACTATCTTCTTGGATAAGTATGTACCCTAGTCTCACAGGGAGGAGCATCGCAAGCATTTTGAGCCGCTGCGTCAGGGGGAGCTATCATTGACGTAGTATGAGATATGGTTTTCAGAGTTGGCTCGTCATGCCACCGAGTTGGTCCCTACTGATAGGGAGAGAATTAGGAGGTTCGTGGATGGCCTCACTTATCAGCTCCTCCTTTTCATGAATCGGGAGAGAGTATCAGGTGCTACCTTCGAGCAGGTTGTTGATATTACTCGAGATATTGAGTCGGTTCGCCGCCAGGAGCGAAACGAGAGGGAGGCCAAGAAGCCTCGTGGATCGGGTGGTTCTAGCGGTGCTCCTTCCAGGGACAGTTTCAGCATGGTAGAGGCCGTTCATTCAGGCCTACTCAGTCAGTCCGCCCAGCCTATAGTGGTGCATCTTCGGGGCATGGTCCCCGCAGTTATCAGTCAGGCCGTTCTTCATTTGGTGCCCTTTTAGCCCAGAGTGCAGCTCAAGCACCATCAGTTCAGGGTTCCTCTATGGATGGTTCTTCTGGTGGACATTCTAGTACCAGGGGTTTCAGTCCCTGTCTCCAGCTCCGGGGAATTGTTATGAGTGTGGAGAGTTCGGGCATATGAGGAGGCAATGTCCTCAGTTTCTTGGAGGTCCATCTCAGCTGAGGAGCCAGCCTTCGACTTGAGCTCCAGTTACTTCACCACCCACCTAGGCAGCCAGGGGTGGTAGTCAGTCAGCTGGAGGCCACCCTAGAGGGGGAGGTCAAGCAGGTGGAGGTCAGGCCCGTATGTATGCTTTTCCAGCCAGGACATATGTCATGGCCTCCGATACAGTGATCGCAGGTATTGAATGAGTCTGTCGCCGAGATGCTTTGGCTTTATTTGACCCTGATTCTACATGTTTCTATGTTTCATCATATTTTTCCCATTTCTTGGATATGCCCCGTGAGTCTTTAGTCACGTCTGTTCATGTGTCGACTCCGGTGGGTGATACTATTATTGTGCACCGTGTGTATCGGTCATGTGTGGTATCTATTGGGGGTCTGGAGACCCGACTGGACCTACTGTTACTCAGTATGGTCGATTTTGATGTGATATTCGGCATGGATTGGTTATCTCCGTCTCATGCTGTTCTTGATTGTCACGCGAAGACCGTGACCTTAGCTATGCCAACACGTCCGAGGGTTGAGTAGAGAGGTTCTTCTGAGTATTTGGCTAGCAGAGTGATTTCCTACCTGAAGTCCCACCGCATGGTTGAGAAGGTGTGTTTATCATATCTGAATTTTGTGAGGGATGTCAGTGGTGAGACTCCCGTTATTGATTCAGTTTCTGTGGAACGTGACTTTCCGGACGTGTTTCCTCCAAACCTGCCAGGCATGCCGCATGACAGGGACATTGATTTTTGTATTGACCTGGTGCCAGACACTCAGCCTATTTCTATTCCACCTTATCATATGGAACCAACGGAGCTGAAGGAATTAAAGGAGCAGCTTTAGGAACTCCTAGATAAGGGGTTGATTGTACCTAGTGCGTCACCTTGGGGTGCACTAGTGTTTTTTGGGAAGAAGAAGGACGGTTCTATGTGCATGTGTATTGATTATCGGCAGCTGAACAGGGTTACGGTGAAGAGTCGATATCCCTTGCCTCGTATAGATGACTTGTTTGATCAGTTGCAGGGTGCCAGGGTATTTTCCAAGTTTGACTTGCGTTCCGGCTATCATCAGTTGAAGACTCGAGGGCCTGACATTCCGAAGACTACTTTCGGGACTAGATATGGTCATTATGAGTTTCTGGTTATGTCATTCGGGCTAACCAATTCCCCAGCAGCCTTTATGCACTTGATGCACAATGTATTCCAGCCTTATTTGGATTCTTCGCCATCGTGTTTATTGACGATATATTGGTGTATTCCCTATCGCGGGAGGATCATGAGCAATATTTGAGTCTTGTGCTTCGGACCTTGAGGGAGAAGAGATTGTATGCAAAATTTTCGAAGTGTGAGCTCTGGCTTAATTCAGTAACATTCTTGGGGCACGTGGTGTCCAGTGAGGGTATTCAGGTTGATCCGACGAAGATAGAGGCGGTGCAAAGCTGGCCTTGATCGTCGTCAGCTATCGAGATTCGCAATTTCCTTGGTTTGGCAGGGTACTATCACCGTTTCATAGAGGATTTTTCATCTATTGCAGCACCTATGACTAGACTGACCCAGAATGGTGCTCAGTTCAGGTAGACTGAGGAATGTGAGGAGAGCTTTCAGAAGCTCAAGTCAGCTTTGACTACGGCTCCGACGTTGCTTTTGCCTACAGGTTCAGTTCCTATACAGTTTACTGTGATGCCTCGAGAGTTGACCTTGGAGCGATTTTGATGCAGGATGGTAGGGTGATTGCCTACCCGTCCAGACAATTTAAGGTGCACGAGAAGAATTATCTAGTGCACGATCTTGAGCTAGCAGCTACTGTCCATGCCTTGAAGATTTGGCGTCATTATTTATATGGAGTGCATTGTGAGATTTTCATTGATCACCGTAGTTTACAACATTTGCTTAAGCAGAAGGATCTGAATTTGCGTCAGAGGAGATGGTTAGAGTTTCTAAAGGATTATGATCTCACCATTTTATATCATCCGGGGAAGGCAAACGTAGTGGCCGATGCATTGAGTCGCAGAGCGGAGAGTTTGGGGAGTCTAACCTACCTTCCAGCAGCAGAGCAACCTTTAGCCCTTGATGTTCAGGCTTTAGCGGCTGAGTTGGTGATATTGGATCTATCAGAGCCCCTGCGGGTATTGGCTTGTGTAGCCTCCAGGTCTTCTCTTTATGATCAGATTAGAGCACGCCAGTATGATGATCCACACTTTCTCGTTCTTCAGGACAAGGTCCGTCGCGGTGATGCCAGGGATGTGGTTATTAGTAATGATGGGGTCATGAGGATGCAGGTCTGGATTTGCGTGCCCAATGTGGATACACTTCGGGATTTGATTCTAGCTGAGGCCCATAGTTCACGGTATTCCATCCATACGGGTGCCGCAAAGATGTATCAGGATCTGAGACAGCATTATTGGTGGAGGCGGATGAAGAGGGATATTGTTGAGTTTGTGGCTCGATGTCTCAACTGTCAGCGGGTAAAGTATGAGCACTAGAGACTAGGTGGATTGCTTCAGAGATTAGATATTCCGGAGTGGAAGTGGGAGCGGATCACCATGGACTTTGTAGTTGGGCTTCCACGAGCTTCGAGGAGATTTGATGCTATATGGGTTATTGTGGATTGGCTGGCCAAGTCCGCGCACTTCATTCCTGTTGGTACTACTTATTCTTCGGAGCGGCTAGCTGAGACTTATATCAAGGAGATTGTCCGATTGCATGGGGTTCTAGTTTGAATCATTTCTGACAGAGATACTCAGTTCACATCTCAGTTTTGGAGGGCCGTGCAGAGAGAGTTGAGTACTCAGGTTGAGTTGAGCACAACGTTTCATCCTCAGACCGACGGGTAGTTGGAGCGTACTATTCAGATTTTGGAGGATATGTTGCGTGCATGTGTTATTGATTTTGGGGGTTCATGGGACCAGTTTTTGCCACTCGGGGAGTTTGCATATAATAATAGTTATCAGTCAAGTATTCAGATGGCTCCGTTTAAGGCTTTATATGGTAGGAGGTGCAAATATCCGGTTGGTTGGTTTGAGCCGGGCGAGGCTAGGATATTGGGCACAAACTTGGTTCAGGTTGCGTTGGGTAAGGTGAAGTTGATTCAGGAGCGGCTTCGCACGGAGCAGTCTAGGTAGAAGAGTTATGCGGACCAGAAGGTCTAAGATGTGTCTTTCATGGTTGGGGAGAAGGTGTTGCTGAAGGTGTCACCCATGAAGCGTGTTATGAGATTCGAGAAGAAGAGAAAGCTAAGTCCCCAGTTCATTGGGTCATTTGAGGTGCTTCAGAGGATTGGGGAGGTGGCTTATATGCTTTCCTTGTCTCCCTGCTTATCGAGTATTCATCTGGTGTTCCATGTTTCAATGCTTCGGAAGTATGTTGGTGACTTGTCTCATGTTTTGGACTTCAGCACGGTTCAACTCAAGGATGATATGTCATATGAGGTAGAGCTAGTGGCTATTCTGGGTCGTCAGGTCAGAAAGCTGAGGTCTAAGGATATAGCTTCAGTGAAGGTTTAGTGGAGGGGGCAGCCGGTGGAGGATGCCACCTTGGAGACCGAGCGGGAGAAACGGAGTAGATATCCTCACTTATTCGAGACTCCATGTATGTTTCTAGAACCGTTCGAGGACGAATGTTTGTTTAAGAGGGGGTAACGACCAGGCCGGTCGTTCCGTGAGATTAGCCCTGTTTCCCCCATTTCTGCTTTGTCGTATATTTCTTAGCCTATTTATGTTGTGTTGGGTTGGTTGGTTCGGGTTCGGAGTGGTCGTGGTGAGAGCAGAGACACTTAGTCTCTTAAAGTAGCTTATAAGTTGAAAAAGCCTATTAGGAGTTGACCTATTGGTAAATGACCCCGAAATGTGGATTTTATAGCTCGGATAGCTTTGTTAGGTTATTTGGGACTTAGGAGTGTGTTCAGGATGAAGTTTTGATGTCCGGTGTAGAATTAGGCTTGAATTGACGAAAATTATTTTTTGGCGATTTCCGGTCGGCAGGGGAAAATACGCTATCGGGGTTGGAATGGAGTTCCGGAAGGTTGAACAGGTTTGTAATGTCATTTTGGATATGTGTGCAGATTTTCAGGTCAATCGGATGTGTTTTAGATGGTTTCAGCATCTTTGGTGAAATTTAGAAATTTCAAAGTTCATAGGCTTGAATTTGATGTGATTTTGGTGTTCTTGCATTGTTTTTGGTGTTTTGAAGGCTCGACTAAGTTTGAATGAAGTTATGGAATGTGTTGGTATGTTTGGTTGAGGTCTAGAGGGCCTCGGGTGAGTTTCGGGTGGCTAACGAGGTGATTTTTTCCTTTTGAGCATAGCTGATCTGGTGTTTGTTGATGCAGAAGGTTTTACACTGTGTTCGCGGGGGGTGTCACGCGTTCGCATAGGGGAATTAGGGAGCTGAGGGATTTTCTTCTATGTGTTCGCTATCCTGGAAGTGCGAACACGGTGGGTTGAGTTGAGTGGTCATTGCGAACGCGGGTGCATGAGTGCGTTCGCGTAGAGTAGAAGGCATCTGAGGACCCCAGGCCCATTGGCATGTGCGATCGAGTAGGAGCCCATGCGTTCGCAAAGACCTAGGGTGGTTGAGCAGTGCGTTCGCATGGATTTTGGTGCGTTCGCGTAGAGTAAAAAAAATTAGGGGGCCTGTTGGATTGTTCTATGCAAACGCGGTCCTAGTGACGCGTTCGCGATGAAGAAAGTTTAACTGGGCAGAAAGTTTTTAAGTTCTAAATGAGGGGTTTTTGGCCATGACTCAAAAGAACACTAGAGAGCTTGGAAGAAGGAGGAATTGGTCCAGATTTTCAGTGGGATTCTTGTGGTAAGTATTCTTCAATCATTTTTAGTTTAATTTAATTAATTTGTCTTGATTTTTACCATGCAATTTGAGGAATTAAAGTAGAAATTAGGGAAAAATGGGAGGGAGAATTGGAAATTTCTTTTGATGTTTTCAGTGGACAATTGAGGTCGGATTTTGGTAAATTTTTTATGGGTATACTCATGAGGTAATAAGAATTCTAGTTTTGTGATTTTTATCGAATTCCAAGATGTGGGCCCGGGGCTCGGGTTTGGCTAATTTCGGGAATTGTGCCTAATTTTGATAGTTTTTGATTGGGGTTAATCTCCCTAGCATGTTTTGATGTTATTAATCAGATTTGTGATAGACTCGGAGCATTTGGGAGCCAATTCGAGGGGCAAGAGCATCACGGAGTAGCTTTTGGGTTGTTTTGAGGTAAGTAACGATTGTAACTCTAAACCTGAGGGTATGAAACCCTGGTATTTTATATTGTTTTGGTAAATGAGGTGACACACATGCTAGGTGACAAGTGTGTGGGTGTGTAATGATAGGGATTATGACTTTCTCTGTCCCGTAGCGACTATTAAGCCGTGTATTCGATTTGAAACCTTACGAAATCCTGTATTTCCGAAATTTATACTTGTTTATGGGCTGTGAGCCATGTTTGGGGCCTTGTGCCGACCTGTTTAGACCCTCAGAGGTACTTTTACACTATTCTCATGAGTGACCACACCAAGATAAATCCCAAAAAAAACCAAACTTCTCAAAATTGATCCCAATAAAGTTCATTATGCATACATGTTAAAATCCGTTTTCTCACATGCTGATTTTCACATTTAATTGACTTTGTAAATTCTAATTAAAAGGAGAACAATACTAAAGAGGTAAACCAATTATTTTGGAAGAACATGGAGATATATGTTTAACCTATATAAAAAAAACCTTACTACATAAGATAAACTAGAGTTGTGAAAAATGAATTCTGCAACAAAAAAAAACTCTTAAAACACCACACTTCTAATGTACGGTAACTTCCAAAAATTTTATATAAAAAAAACACAAATGCAAACCAGTGAACACAAAATTCAAAATGATATGGGCTTCAGCAAGAATAAATGAATCTAAAAAAGATCTACATATGTCTAAGTATAAAAATACGATTTCAATTCCTCAAAACATGGTAGTCATGACATCCAAATTCAAACAACAAACTATCACGGGATCCGATTCAAACATAATAATCCACAATTCAGCATATAGCGCAAAGTCAAGTAAATTAAGTCTAAAGGAAATTGCAGCACACTTTAAAATCTACTCACAAACAAACAGAGAAATGAGAATTCACTCAAACCAATTTACCATCAGAAATGAGAGAGGAAAGAATTGAAATGAATTTGCTCTCAATTAATAGAATTTCAGCAGTTACACGGACCAGAACAAAACTGGAACAAGAACTCCAATAATAGGACTCCCGTTTCAGCTTCAATCCATGTTTTTGAAATTGAAATCCAAACGAAGAAACCAGAGATGCTTTATGAAATACCGATTTTTTTTGCTCTTCTTCTGTTCTTAAATCAGAAAGACCAAAAAAAAAAATGGGAAGAGGGATGCCGTTTTCTCTATGGGAGGGGGGTTTTCAAAATTAGGTCTGTGTTTATTTGTTTTATTTTGTTGAGAGTGAAGAAGACGGGGGAGGGAACGTCGCAGATCTGGGGGGGGG
>ML361582.1:25611-61143 GCA_005239505.1 Nicotiana paniculata
GTGATGAAGATTAAGGGGCCTTTTATACGGGTATATGTTTTTGGGTTAGGTTAATAGGTATTGGGATAAGGGGAATGGGCTTGAGAATTATGGGCTTAGGTATGATTTGGCTCTAAATCTACAAAATTGGGCTAAAAATTTGCTTCTAAAATACTTATAAGAAAAATATAAAATAACTCTTAATTGATTTTAATAAATTATTATATTAAAAATAAAACTAAGAATTAAAGTTGAAACTATTTCTTTTGGTATTTTTTAAAGGTTATATAAAAATAAAAATCCTAGCAAAATAGTATGACTACAAAATGAAACTATTTTTTTTTTTATAATTTTAGTTTTTGCGATAAAATAAAGTAAAAAGGTCAAAACTATTTAAAATAATGATATTAGACCTAAAATAAATATTTAAACGCTATACTAGGTAAAATCACGGGGAGGGTCAAAAATTACATGTCTACAGTTGCCCCTCTTTGACTGGAAATGCGAAAAGTTTTCATACAAAGAACAACAAGACGTATTTTGGCCTGACCTTTATTAAAAGTGTAGAAAACTTAAAAGGAAGGAGGATGTGACCGAGTCCTTGTTTTGGATAGCCTACATATCCCGGGTTATAAGGGAATCAGGTCGCGTGTATTTCAAGGAGAGTGATGGAATGATGAGTTGCAGAGTCGAGCGAGGTTACGTCCGCGGCTCTGGTTCGCGGTCCCGTTATTACATCAAAATCAAAAAGAAAAGACTAATTAAGTCTATCAGCTACGAGTTACAAGGTTCCTATCTATGAGTCTTCTGAAGCTTGGTCTTGAGTCTTGGTTGATTCTTCATGCAGAGTCTGATCTGAATCTTGCTGCTTGTTGGCTTCAGGTGCTAGTTCATTCTTCTACAGCTTTTTTCGGATAAAAAATGAACATGCATAGCTTGTGACTTCAATCTGTCTTGAGCAGTCCACATCTTTTCCGCTTCTGTACTTTGGGGTTCAACTCTTTTCTTTTATCCTAAATTGAGACGTATTCTTTTGGTCTTCTCGAATTCATTGTCCTAAATTGTAATCTGCGCAAAATCAAAACAAACGAACGAAATTTTCTGCCCCAGTTTTCACTAGGAAAATTTCATGAGTTATTGCAAAGGAATCTATGCTACTTTATTATTGAAAGCAATAAAAGGTCGGGAATGGTGTACCCGGAGTTATTGTAGACTAGGGAGTGGATACCGTATGCCTAAAAGTAAAATCCACTAGGGATTGGAGACCCTATGTTGGAAAATATCGACAGATTATATTGCCGTCAAGAAAACATCAACGCGTTATTCCGGTGTCTGGGGGGAGGATCAACGGGTTATGCCGTTGTCAAGAAAAGAGATCACCAGGTTATGCTGGTGTCTGGAAAGGTCAACAATTTATGCTGTTTCCTGGGGGAAATAGATCACTGGGTTATGCCAGTGTCAGGAGATGATCAACAAGTTATGTTATTGTCAAAAAGATCACCAGGTTATGCTGGTGTCTTCTAGGGAGTGGGAACCCTATGTTGGCATCAACTAAGGAATGGAATATCCTAGGTTGGAAAAGAGACTAGGGAATGGAGTCCCTATGTCTAAATATAAAATCAACTAGGGAATGGAGACCCTATGTTGGAAAATGAGACTACTAAATTGTGTACCTACGCTAAAATGAATCAAGAAGGATTTTTTGTTTTTTTCGAATTTTTTTTTTGGTATCTTAGGAGAAAGATTCATCAGACTAAGACGTTTATCCTAGGAGAAAGATTCATCAGACTAGGTTTTCTTTATCTTAGGAGAAAGATTCATCAGACTAAGACATTTATCCTAGGAGAAAGATTCATCAGACTAAGACTTCGATCCTAGGAGAAAATTAATCAGACTAGGTCCCTTATTTTTGTTATATTAGGAGAAAGATTCATCAGACTAATATTTCTATCCTAGGAGAAAGATTCATCAGACTAGGTTTTCTTATCTTAGGAGAAAAATTCATCAGACTAAGATTTCGATCCTAGGAGAAAGTTCATCAGACTAGGTCTTCTATCTTAGGAGAAAGATTCGTCAGACTAAGATATTGTTCCTAGGAGAAAATTCATCAGACTAGGTCCTTTTTTTTGTTATCTTAGGTGAAAGATTCATCAGACTAAGATTTCTATCCTAGGAGAAAGTTCATCAGACTAGGTCTTCTATATTAGGAGAAAGATTCATCAGACTAAGATTTTGATCCAAGGAGAAAATTCATCAGACTAGGTCATTTTTTTTGTTATCTTAGGATAAAGATTCACCATACTAAGATTTCTATCCTACGCGAAAGTTCATCAGACTAGGTTTTCTATCCTAGGAGAAAGATTCATCAGACTAAGGTTTCGATCCTGGGAGAAAGTTCATCCGACTAGGGTTTTTTTATTATCTTAGGAGAAAGATTCATCAGGCTAAGATTTTTATCCTAGGAGAAAGTTCATCAGACTAGGTCTTTTTCTTAGGAGAAAGATTCATCAGGCTAAGATTTTTATCCTAGGAGAAAGTTCATCAGACTAGGTCTTTTTCTTAGGAGAAAGATTCATCGTACTAAGATTTCGATCCTAGGAGAAAATTCAGCAGTTATGTCAACATATGCTTTGTGGAGACTGGATAGGTTCACTAAGTTATTCACTGCTACTTTCAGTAGTTCACCATCAGAGGACTCCCAAGATTATTTGGACATCTTCCATGATGTTCTTCGGAATATGGGCGTAGTGGAGTCCAACGGAGTTGACTTCGCTACTTTTCGATTATCGAGCGCAGCCAAGAGTTGGTGGAGAGACTATTGCTTAGCCAGACCAGCTGGATATACCCCTTTGACTTGGACTCAGTTCTCAGAGGTATTTTTGGGGAAGTTCCTTCCCATCACTCAGAGAGAGGACCTTCGGAGGCAGTTTCAGCATCTCTAGCAGGGATCCATGTCCGTCACTCAGTACGGGACCAGGTTCATCACTCTAGCCCGACATGCTCTTATGATATTTCCCACTGACCGGGAGAGAGTTTGAAGGTTTATCGAGGGATTGGGCTGGCCTATCAGACTTCATATTGCTAGAGAGTCAGGTACATATATATCATTCCAGGATGCGGCAAATGTGGCCATGAAGATTGAGATGATTTTGTCACAGGGAGGTGGTCAGGGGGCTGACAAAAGGCCCCGTCATTTCGGTAGTTTCAGTTGAGCCTCATCTGGGGGAAGGGATTCTTCAGGCAGAGGTCATCATCCCAGACCTTTTCAGTCAGCTCTCTAGGTTTCCCATGGTACTTTAGGTGGTCGTGGTTATCAGACGTACTATTCCGATCAACAGCCTTACAGTGCGCCACCAGCATGTATTGATGCACCACCACTTCAGAATTTCCAGGGTGGTTATCAGGGTTGACAGAGCCAGTTCCAAGGTCAGCAGTCACATTAGTAGAGGCCTTGTTATACTTGTGGTGGTTTGGGGCATATTTCCAGGTTTTTCCCCCGAGGTTCTGGTGGGTCTCAACATTAGGTTTCTCGTGCCATGGTACAGGTACCAGGTGTTCCACAGCCTGCCCAGCCAGCTAGAGGTGGGGGTAGAGGTGCTAGAGGTGGAGGTAGAGGTCATAAAGGTGGAGCTCAGGCCGCTAGAGGTGGAGGCCAGCCAGCAGCCGACCGTCCCAGAGATGTGGTTCAGGGTGGTGGGGCCTAGCCTTGATGTTATGCTCTTCCAGCCAGGCCAGAGGCTGAGTCTTCAGATGCAGTCATTACAGGTACTATTCGGGTCTGTGACAGAAATTCTTAAGTGCTATTTGATCCAAGGTCTACGTATTCGTATATGTCCTCTTATGTTGCACCATACCTAGTCATGGCTAGTGATCCGCTGAGTATTCCTATTTATGTATCTACACCGGTGGGTGATTCTATCGTGGTCGATCGAGTCCATCGTTCTTGTGTTGTGGTGATTGGGGGTCTTGAGACCGATGTTGATTTGTTGCTTTTAGGTATGGTCGACTTTGATGTTATATTGGGGATGGACTGGTTATCCCCATATCATGCTATCTTGGATTGCCTTGCCAAGACGGTGACGTTAGCCTTACTGGATTCGCCCCGTTTTGAGTGGAAAGGAACTCCTGGTCATTATACCCGCATTGTTATTTCATACGTGAAGGCTCGGTGTATGGTCGAGAAGGGGTTTTTGGATTATTTGGCTTATGTGCGCGATTCTAGTGTTGAGGTTCCCTCTATTGATTCGGTACCCATGGTTCGTGAGTTTCCTGAGGTCTTCCCTTCAGACCTGTAGGGGATGCCACCTGACAGGGACATTGATTTCTGTATTGATCAGGTTCCGGGCACCCAACCCATTTCTATTCCGCCGTATCGCATGGCCCCGCCAGAGCTGAAAGAGTTGAAGGAACAGTTGCAGGATTTGCTTGGGAAGGGTTTCATTAGACCCAGTGTTTCTCCTTGGGGTGCTCCAGTATTTTTTGTGAAGAAAAAGGATGGTTCGATGAGGATGTGCATTGATTACCGGCAATTGAACAAGGTTAGAGTCAAGAATAAGTATCCACTACCGATATTGATGATTTGTTCGATCAGCTTCAGGGTGCCAGGGTATTTTCAAAGATAGACTTGATATCTGGATACCATCAGTTGAGGATTAGGGCATCCGATGTCCCTAAGATAGCTTTCCGCACTCGGTACGGGCATTACGAGTTTTTGGTCATGTCGTTTAGGTTGACAAATGCCCCAGCAACTTTTATGGACTTGATGAACCGAGTGTTCATGCCTTATTTGGACTCATTCTTGATAGTCTTCATTGATGATATTTTGATATACTCCCGCAGCCAGGAGGAGCACGAGCAGCATCTCTGAGTGGTTCTTCAGACTCTAAAGGATAGCCAGCTATACGCAAAGTTTTCGAAGTGTGAGTTCTGGTTGAGTTCAGTTGCATTCCTGGGTCATGTCGTATCAGTAGAGGGTATTCAGGTTGACTTGAAGAAGATTGAGGCAGTCAAGAACTTGCCTAGACCAGCATCCGTTACAGAGATTCGGAGTTTCTTGGGTCTGGCAGGCTACTGTCGTCGGTTCGTGGAGGGGTTCTCATCTATTGCAACCCCGATGATCAGGTTGACCCAGATGGTCGGACGAGTGTGAAGCGAGCTTTCAGAGGTCAAGAAAGCTCTGACTACGGCACCAGTATTGGTTTTGCCCACAGGTTCAGGACCTTATACTGTCTATTGCGATGCTTCCCGTATTGGGCTTGGTGCAGTGTTGATGCAGGATGGCAAGGTCATTACTTATGCTTCGAGGCAGTTGAATATTCATGAGAACAACTATCCAGTGCATTATTTGGAGTTGGCAGCCATTGTCTACGCATTGAAGATTTGGAGGCACTATCTGTATAGCGTGGCGTGTGAGGTGTTCACGGATCATAAGACTCTTCAGTACTTGTTCAAGCACAAGATGTTGAATTTGAGGCAGAGGAGATGGTTGGAGTTGTTGAAGGATTATGATATTACCATCTTATATCACCCAGGGAAGGCCAATGTGGTGGCCGATGCTTTGAGTAGGAGGTCAGCTAGTATGGGCAGTCTTGCTTTTATTCCGGTCAGTCAGAGGCTGCTTGCTTTGGATGTTCAGGCTTTGGCCAATCGATTTGTTAGGTTGGATATTTCTGAGCCTAGTCGAGTGTTGGCTTGTACGATCGCTCGTTCTTCATTATTGGAGCGTATCCGTGATCGGCAATTTGATGATCCCTATTTGTGTGTCCTTAGAGACACGGTGCAGTGCGGAGGCGCCACGCAGGTGACCTTAGATGATGATAGTGTTTTGAGATTGCAGGGGCGAATTTGTGATGAGATTTGAGAGTTGATTTTAGAGGAGGCCCATAGTTCCCGGTACTCTATTCATCTGAGCGCCGCGAAGATGTATCAATATTTGCGGCAACATTATTGGTGGCGTAGAATGAAGAAGGATATTGTGGCATATGTGGCGCGGTGTTTCAATTATCAACAGGTTAAGTATGAGCATCAGAGGCCTGGTGGTTTATTTCATAGGATTGAGCTTCCCGAGTGGAAGTGGGAGAGGATCACTCTGGACTTCGTTACTGGACTTCAGTTGACCCCGAAGAAGTTCGATGCAATTTGGGTCATTGTTGATAGGCTGACCAAGTCACCACATTTCATTCCTGTGGCAGTCTCCTATTCATCCGAGAGGTTAGCTGAGATCTATGTCCGGGAGATTGTCCGTCTTCATGGTGTGCCGGTATCTATCATTTCGGACCGGGGCGCACAGTTTACCTCGCGTTTCTGGAGAGCAGTTCAGCGAGAGTTAGGCACCCGGATGGAGTTGAGCACATCATTTCATCCTCAGACGGATGGACAGTTCGAGCAGACTATTCAGATATTGGAGGATATGCTCCGAGCTTGTGTTATTGACTTTGAAGGATCATGGGATTAGTTCTTGCCTTTAGCAGAGTTTTCCTACAACAACATCTACCAGTCGAGTATCCAGATGGCTCCTTATGAGGCTTTATATGGTAGGTGGTGTCGATCTCCGGTTGGATGGTTTGAGCCGGGAGAGGCTCGGTTGTTGGGTACAGATTTGGTTCAGGAGGCCTTGGACAAGGTCACGATCATTCAGGATAGGCTTTGTACAACTCAGTCCAGGCAAAAGAGTTATGCAGATCGTAAGGTTCGAGATGGGGCTTTCATGGTTGGTGAGCGAGTATTGCTCCGAGCGTCGCCTATGATGGGCGTGATGAGATTTGGGAAGAAGGGCAAGCTTATCCCTAGGTTCATTGGTCCGTTTGAGATTCTTGATCGAGTGGGAGAGGTGGCTTATAGACTTGCATTGCCTCCTAGCTTATCAGTCGTACATCCAGTTTTTCATGTGTCTATGCTTCGGAGGTGTCACGGTGATCCAGCCCACGTGTTAGACTTAGCACTGTCCAGTTGGAAAAGGACTTATCTTATGAGGAGGAGCCTGTAGCTATTCTAGACCGGCAGGTTTGTCAGCTGAGATCCCAGAGTTTCCCTTCTGTTCGTGTTCGGTGGAGAGGTCAGCCTCCTGAGGCATCGGCCTGGGAGTCCGAGTCCGATATGCGAAGCCGTTACCCTCATTTATTTCCCGACTCAGGTACTTCATTATTCTGTCCGTTCGAGGACGAACGATTGTTTTAGAGGTGGAGAATGTGACGACCCAAAGGGTCATCACCTATTTTATTACCCATTTCTTACTTTCGAGGCCTTAAAAACCTCATCTGTAGTTGCCTCGATTTGCGTGTGCAGTCCAGGCGCGTAGCCAGACAGCTTAAATATGGAATTTTGTGCAAAATGTTAAGATTTGATATTAAAATGAATAAATTTGACTTCGGTCAACATTTTGGATAAACGGACCCGGACCCGTGATTTGATAGTCCTGGAGGGTCCGTAGGAAAATATGGGACTTGGGCGTATGCCCAGAATCGAATTCCGAGGTCCCAAGCCCGAGGAATGAATTTTTAAGTAAAATTATTTTTTGGAAATGTTTAAGGAAATTAAAAATTAAATCTGATTAGAAGTGATGGTATCGGGCACGTATTTGGGTTCCGGCGCCCGGTACCGGTCTTATATATGGTTTAAGCACCTTCTGTAAGGTTTGGTTGAAATCGGATTTCATTTGAGGTGTTTCGGACTTAAAATGGAAAATTTGATGTTTTATGAAATTTGATAGAATTCATGGATGTGAGGCTTAATTCGATGTATGTGATGTTGTTTTGGCGATTTGATCGCACAGACAAGTTCGTAGGATGTTGTGTGAGTTATCTGTGAAATTTGGTATCATTCCGAGTTGTATAGGTCTGTTCAGCACGTTGTTACCGAAGTTTAGAAAACTTAAAATTGCAAAGTTTGTTTTTTGAGGTTTGGGGGTGTTCCGAAGGCTCGAGCGAGTCCGTATTATGATTTGGGACTCGTTGGTATATTTGGACTAGGGCTTGGGTGGGCCCAGGTGCCTTCCGGGCACCTAACGGGGCTAAAAACTAGCAAACAAAGCTGCTGGTGCACCTGCTCTGGTGTGACCGCAGGTGCGGTTGCCTAGCATCGTAGGTGCGGGACCGCATGCATCGCAGGTGCGATCACCCAAGGCCTGGCCAATGATCGCAGGTGCGGAAACCTTCTCGCAAGTGCGAGACCGCAGGTGCCGTCTCCACTCCGCAGGTGCGAGCCCAGACTCCCTAGCCCATTTCCGCAGGTGCGAGATTCTTCTCGCAAGTGTGAGACCGCAGATGCGGTCCCCAGAGTTGCAGTGCGAGATCATTGTTCAGGCAGTGTGTTTTAAATACGAGTTTCAAACCCATTTTCTCAAATTCTTCTTCTTCCTTGGACGATTTTCCTCAATTTTTAAGAGCCAACAACCTAGTCTTCTAAGGTAAATGAACTCTACCTGGAAATTAGTTTCATGCATGAATCCTAGCTTAATTAACTACATAAACTAGTGCAAAAAAATTCAAGAAATTGGGTAGTAACCTAGTACTTGTGATCATTTGAGAATTTTCTGTAAATCAGCCATGAAATCAAGTAAAAATCGTATATTAATGATCCTTAGGCTTTGGGTGAGTGTTCCCTTCGAGAATTATAAGAATCCGAACGAGCCGGCCCGGGGTTGAATTTTGATAATTTTGGAAGAATGCTAGGAAATGGATAATTAGGCTATGTAATTGAATCATTGAATCCTTATTGGTATACTTGAGTTGATTATGTCTAGATAATACCATTCCGGAGTTGAATTCTAAAGGAAAGACGGTGGTAGAGGGTTGATTGCTATACTTTAGACCCGAGGTAAGTGTTTGATCTAAGCTTAGCTTGAGGGAATAGGAGTTGAGTATTATTTGCTATTTGCTAATTGTCAAATACGATGTATAGGCATGGTGACGAGTATCTATACGTTGGTGTCTAGCATGACCGTGAGTCTTATATTGCGAATATTCCGATTTTTGTTGTAATTTCCATGCTTAATTGATGATCTCTATATGTTGTAAAGAGCATGTGAAGGGAGTTGTAAACTTTAAACTCTTTTGGAGCATTGGCTCAAATTGTAAAACGAATGATGAAGATACATGAGATAATTACATCCTTTGGAGCATTGGCTCAAATTGTAAAACGAATGATGAGGATATATGAGATAATTACATCCTTTGGAGCATTGGCTCAGGTAATAGAGTAAATTATGGAATGAAAGTGAAAGAAAGAGAATGAGTTACTAAAATATACCCTTGCTGGGTCATCGTTGTATAGTTCCCTTGCCAGTATTAAATTGTTTAATTAATGTTCCCTTGCCGGGATTTAATTATTTAATTAATGTTCCCTTGCCGGGATTTTATTGTTTGGTTGATGTTCCCTTGCCGGGATTTAATTGTTTGGTTGATGTTCCCTTGCCGAGATTTCTATTTTTTTTATTATTTTGTTTATTACCTTGCCCTTATTCGTGATTGTTGTTTGGGTGAGGAAGAGTGTTAAAGCACGAAGGGTGATGTCGTGCAATATTTTATATTATTATGCACGAATGGACATTCCGTGCCATGTTTATATTGTTTATGCACGAGGGGATATTCCGTGCCATGTTTATATTGTATATGCACGAGGGGACATTCCGTGCCATGTTTATATTATTTATGCACTAAGGGACATTCTGTGCCATGTTTATATTGTTTATGCACGAGGGGACATTCCGTGCCATGTTTATATTGTTTATGCACGAGGGGACATTTCATGCCATGCTTATATTGTTTATGCACGAGGACACATTCCGTACCATGTTTATATTGTTTATGCATAAGGGGACATTCCGTGCCAAGTTTATATTATTTATGCACGAGGGGACATTCCGTGCCATGTTTATATTATTATGCACGAGGGGACATGCCGTGCCGTACCTTTCACTGTTTAATCTGTGTTGTCCATTCCCGTTATTATTTTAAGATATGTTCGACTGTTGTTTTCGTTTCTGTCATTTCAGTATTTGCTATCTCTTACCCCCAACACGTTCTCCCCGTAATTGTATTCTTGTTTAGTTTCTTCTATACTATTGAACTGCACAGGTACATTTTGTTGTCGTGTCTTAGCCTCTTCACTACTTCGCCAAGGTTAGGCTCGGCACTTACTCAGTACATGGGGTCGGTTGTGCTGATGCTACACCTGCACTTCTTTATGTTGTGCAGATTACGCAGCCAGACCTGGAGGACATGATTTGTGAGAGTGTCTTCCAGCTTATCCTAGAGGCTTCAAGGTATACCCGCTGGCGTTCGTGGGCCTTGGTGTCTCTCCCATCCCTATGTCTTCGTTTCTGTCTTATTTTTCCTCTAGTTTCAGAGACAGTCATGTATTTCCTTTCAGACTTGTATTTTGCACTCTTATAGAAAGTTCGTGAGTTGATGTTAATGTGCTAGTTTATCTATACACGTTGGCTTGTCTAGCGGGTTCAATGTTAGACGCCATCATGGCCCGATGGTGGGATTTCGGGGCGTGACACCTTACAAGTTTTTCACTAAACCTCCTTCAAGACTGACCTTTTGTAAACTTCGTAAATTTTATCGAATGTTGTATACCTCACCCTTCTTCTTGATTCTAAAATAACTATTTCCACCCATACTCATAATAATAGAACTTCACATGTCCAAAATATAACCTTACTACTCATTTAGCACATTCATACCTAAGACGAATTTACGGGGTGTTACATATACTCATCCTGATAGGACTTCATATGTCTAATATATCAAATTAATACCCATTTAACATATCCATACTTAATCGGAATGTACGGTGTGTTACACTCAGAGTGCTCTTATTGCACAGTTTCCACAGCCACGCCAGCAAAGAGGTTGTTTTGAGTGTGGAGATACCAGTCAAAGGGTGAGAGATTATCCTAGGATTCAAACAGGTGTATCACAACAGAGCATTCAGGTAAGTATAAGGCGCCCAAGATGGGGAGGCTCGACCCCTTAATGTGTTTCGTATAGTAGGGTGGAGGTCGTTGTGCCAGGTGTTATCGTACATGTATGTTTTGATTTGTTATAGAGGGGCACCATTTGTATTTCACTATAGCTCTGCTGGTCGAGACGAGTTCCCTCATTTGTTATTTCGTTTATGAGTGAGTATCATGATTTGCACTCTATTTTCGTGTTTTCTCCTGTTGGGAGATTCAATGAGTGGTAGCTCGTTTCTATCGTTTGTTTCTATTCATTATTGAGAATTATGAGACTATTAGTAAATTCTTGTTGTCCAGTACGGTAGGCTTGACGTGATTCCCGAGTATAGTGGTTACGAGCTGTGATTTTTATGCTCTACTAGTGTGGGAGTCAGCACATGTTGTAATTTTGTTAAAGGAAGTGATCTAGTGAAAAGTTCCAGTTGGTGGAATATATATCCTATTAGTGATTTAGAGTTGAGGGCGAGACCCTCGTGATCTCTTGTGATTCAATATGATTGAACCGGGATGAGTACTGCAGTGGAAATTATACCAGGATGAGATCCTTGTGATTTGTTCATATGCTTTAATTCTTCCCTTGTTATATTGTTTTGTAGGTTAGCATTGATAGAGAGTTTTGCCTGTCGGGCTTTTTTGATAATTTGCTTGTGTGTTTTCTCTTTTCGGATTTAGTCATTTTCGTTCTGTGCTTCTTGAGTTTTAGCTTGCGGGGTGTGTGCCCGGTGGTGTTAGTTGTGGCTTGGTGTTTCGGGTGTCGAAGTATGAGATCCTCGTGTTTTTGCATTATTATCAATGTGATGGAGGTTTGAAATAAAGTTCTATCGGATACGAGGCTAATTGTGGGTGCTGAGTTGATTTCGGGCAGCTGTTGAAGTGTTATTAAGGGCCTATGTGTGGTGTGTTATGTTGTGTTGTCATACATTGTGGGTGTAGGCATGAGTTGATGTATCTGGTTGAGACTGATACCAGATATGGATTTAGAATCGGGTGTTTTGGAAATGAAGAGAAAGTGAGAATTAGTGGTCTGAGGCTTATCGGTGTTAGTAGAAAGGCTAAATCGTAGTTGATATGGTGTCGTCATGCTTATGTAGATTAGGGTGACGTGGGATCACCCGCGGGTGTATTTTGAAAGTGTGCTTTCAGTGATTTGAAGACTTTGAGGAGAATCTTGGAACGTTTGAGGACGAATGTTTGTTTTAAGAGGGAGAGAATATAACGACCTGACCGATCGTTTTGAGAATTTAAGCTATGTTTCAGTGGCATAAGGTCTTGAACAACTTCATATTGTGTATATCGACCTGCGTGCATAGTTGGATTCAGTTATCGGATGATCCAGAGTCGAATTGGAAGAAGGATTTTAGTTTTGGAAGCTTAAGCGGTGGAATTTGACCGGAATTTGACTTTTTATGTAAAAGGCTCCAAAATAAGTTTTAGATAATGTCAACAACTTCGTATAGTGACTTTCAACTTAGGGGTGCATTTTGATTTTATCTTGGAGGCCCGTAGAGTAATTTGAGCTACGAGTCATTTTTCCCTATTTTGGAGATGTTGTTCTGGTGTCTGATATTCCCTTCCGCGATCGTGTAGTTCCAGTTGAGATCGCGCAGTGTAAAGTTGACCTGCCATATTTTCTTCTTCGCGTTCGCGTCTTACCCCACGCGATCGCATAGCTCTGCATGTTTCACTCTTCGCGTTCACATCCCCTCCCCCGCGTTCGCATAGTAGAAATTAGGGGTTGGGGCCTGTTAGTTATTTCTTCTTCGCGTTCGTAGGAAGTACCACGCATCCGTGTAAGGTGCTTCCATTTGTTCAACGCATTCGCGCGTCTCCTCACGCGATCGCATAAGCCTACCTACTCCCTTATACGCGATCGCATAAGCCCTTCTGTGATCGCGTAGCTCATTTTTAACAACAGTTATTTTTCTTCTACGCGATCGCATCCCTTCTCTCGTGATCCCGATGCCCAAAAATCTGGGCAGACAAAATATATTCCAAAAATTGAGGGTTCACCATTTTTACCACATTTTGATTTGTAGAGCTCGGTTTTGAGCGATTCTTTGTGTGTTTTTCAAGAAATTCGATTGGCTAAGTGTTCTTCACTTAGAACAAAATATATTCCATGATTTAATCTTTTGTTTTATCATTTAAATTGTGTTTTTAGTTGGGGAAAATGTTGGTTTTTGAAGAAAATTTCTAAAATGAAAAATCATGATTTGAGGGAGGAAATGGTATCGGAATTTCATAATATTTGCATGGTTGAACTCATATTGGAATTGGTATTCGGGTTTTGTAAAGATTTTTCGGGTTTCGAGGTGCGGGCCGAGGGCTCGACTTTTGGACCGATTTTTAGAATTTGATAAATTTGAGGCTTTATGATCCGAAATAGTTCCTTATGTGTTTATTTATGTTTTGAAGTTGTTTCGGTAGATTTGAGCCGTCCGGAGGTCTTTTTCTCGAGAAGTCAATTTTAGAGTACCGGTTTGTCGTCTTCAAGGTATGTATCTCGCCTAACCTTGTGTGGGGAAATTACCCCTTAGGATTTGAGTCTTGTATGTTGATTGTAGTCCGTGTACACGAGGTGACGAGTGTGTGCTCGAACTTATTTGTAGAAGGTTGACCTTTTAGGGTTCTTAGGTCCTTATATTCACCTTGTATGAAGTTGTTCTTCTTACGCTTGAGTTCTTATTTGCTAGTTTTACCTCTACATGCTTTGATTAGAGATAATTGCTTTAGGATTTACCCTTACTGCCTACTTGACCCTGATTTGACTTAACCAAAGGTTTTACCTCTTCTATCCTCATGCTACATTTTCATAAACTGCCTATCTCATTGAAATTAGTATTATCTATCCTATAATTGTTTATTCTTGATTGGAGTTACGAGTATATTGTACTGCTTACCCTCGTTTGAATTGTTGAATATCTCTCAAAAATTGCTCAACCTCATAAGGAGTTAGATAACTTATATCTTAGTCGACTTGTCCTTACTTGGAATTATTTGACTTGTGTTGGCTTATTATTGTTGGATTGAATATTGTAGATTCATTTCTACGTCTTCGTTTTCCCTGGTTAAGTTTCTCTCTTTACAGTTAGCGTTCTTTACCGTGACTATTCCTTGTGAACGATGTTCTACTATTTATTTGTGAATTGAAGATCTTGTATTGATTTATTCGCCGAACTTTTTATTTTTGTCATGGTTGCTTTGTATTTTATGTGGTGATGTACGAGTTTTCTGTTGTGCTATAGTTGTTGTCTTTGTTTGTTGCACTGCATATTTAAATTGGGACTACAGACGTATTCCAGGAGATCCTCCTGTACTGCATATTTAAATTGGGACTACAGACGTATTCCGGGAGATCGTCATGTACTGTATATCTATTTTGGGACTACGGACGTATTCTTGGAGATCCCCCAGCACCTCATATTGTTTTGGGACTGCGGATGTATTCCGGGAGATCTTATGTGTTGTATGATAAATTCGGAACAACGGGACGGGATATCGGTAGATTTTATTAAAGAAACGATGTTTGAAAGACGTTTATTTGGAAAATCCTTTATCTTGAATAAAAACTATGTTAAACTATATTTCTTTGAAAAAGTATATTTGAAAAAAAAAATTCATCTGAAAAAAAACTATGTTGAAGTACAATTCTTTGGAATAGTATATTTGGAAAGCGTTTGTGTTGAAGAAAAACTATGTTTGAAGGACATTTTCTTTGAAAGAGTATATTTGAAAAGCATTTATCTTGAAGCAAACTATGTTTGAGAGACATTTCTTGGGAAAGTATATTTCAAAAGAATTTTCTATTGAAAAGGATATTTACCTCAAAGCTTTCAACATAAAAACTTGCGGGTGAAAGTTTACACTCGAAGATTTTGACCAATTTATTGGGATTTGTGGCCAAGGCCTGATGTGGAGACTAATGCGGTGCTGAGTTACTACTTTCCCTTGTTGTATTGTGATTATCGGATTTGGGCTTGTTCCCGCCTATCCTTCGGTGTATTATTTTTGTGATCCGTTGCTGTTTAAAGTTTTTCTTTCCTTATTGTAGTCGTTCTGTTGTTAGCCATATGGTGTAGATATTAGATAGATGTTATGTCTCCGTTATTTCTGTACTCATGCTTGTCTAGTTTATTAGACTAGTGGGTGTCTTGGCTAGTCCTCGTCACTACTTCACCGAGGTTAGTCTTGATACTTACTGGGCACCGTTGTGGTCTGCTCATACTACACTTCTGCACATTTTTGTGAAGATCCAGGTATTGACTGTTAATAGCTGTGCGGATCCTTACTGAGGAGACTCAAGGTAACCTGTTGCTACATTCGCAGGCTTTGGAGTCACCTTCCTAGTTTGTATTTATAGTGTTCTTACTTACTTCCAAACAGTTGTATTTAGAAGTTTTAGTAAACTCTGTAGAGCTTATGACTTGTACTACCCGGTTTTGGGAATATGCTCATTGTATAAAGAAGTTTTTTTCCAGAAAATATTAGATTTTATTTATTATTGTTGTTATTCCATAGATGTTAGGCTTACCTAGTCTTTAAGACTAGGTGCCATCACGATACCCAACGGAGGGGAAATTTAGGTCATGACAAAAGGACTATCAAAGTAATACCAATAGCAGAAGGATATCCAGTTGCAAGCAGAAGTAATGACAAGAGGAAAAACACAAATAGTAACGAGAATTAACCAAGTACTTTAAACAACAACATAGTTGGGTCCGGATGAAACATAAATGAGTTCAACTAGGGAAAACGATGTTCACTCAACCGATCAAATCGTTAATACACAATTCCAACAACCTCAATACTTATAAGCTCATATCATAATCTAAACTTCCAAACTTGTAACACACCTGACACCTTGTGCCCATATATTTCCATCTCAATTTGCACGGAAAAATCCACGTGCTACTCGTTACATAATATATGTATTAAATGCTAATTAAGATGTTCGATAGATTTCGTTTATATAATATAAAGTAAATTTATAAATTTCTAGACCAAATAGGAAATCTGTGAGAAATATGAGTTTTGGTTTTAGAAATCAGTCAAGTGAGGAAAATAACATTTTCAAATAAAATTCAACATCGAATAACTATTGCATTTAATATAGATTTTATTAGGTTAAAAACATAATAACAATTCCTTTGTAAATAAAATAAAACCTCAGGCAGGTTAAGAAGATTAAGTTGAGAAATTAGTTGAAGTAAAATATGACAACTAGTAGAAAATGGTAAGTATCGAAATAAACCGCGGGTTCTAACTTAAAGTCACACAAGATAACATGATATTATTTCTTTCATTTCTAAAACACTATCTTACTAGCGATTCAGTAGAGTAGGAGGTAATGACTCAACGTAGTAAATTCGCTTTGAAAATCACTTCACCAGAATAATAGTATTAGGAAAAGGGATCAGGAAATGACGGCAAAGTAGTAATGTCAATTATAATGACTGAATCCTCAAAAGACAGTGAAAACCGGAGAATACAAATCCTCGGAATCTCGTACGAAGTCACTAAAGCCAATACAATAAAATAGGGAATACCAAATACACAAATATATTGTAGCGTGCAACTCGATCCCACCATATAAAATCAATATCATAATGCACCCTTATCTCACCATAATAATCCACCCTTATTTCACCTGTTATGGCGTGCAACTCGTTTCCACCGTACAATAAACATCAATATCATAACAATAAATATAATATGTTGCGGCGCGCAACCAGATCCCACCATATAATATCAATATCATATTTCACCCTTATTTCACCATAATAATCCACCCTTATTTCACCTGTTGCGGCGTGCAACCCAATTCCACCCTATAATACCAATATTGCAATATAAATATCCCCCATTATACCACCACCTCCCTTATTTCACTTGTTGCAGCGTGCAACCCGATCCCCATACAATAATATAAATCAACAACAACAATTTAACAACTCAATTACAGGAATTTCTACAACCAAGAGTATGAGTACACGACAACAAGGGAACCACGTAACAATCGAAGGAATACAACAAGATAATAATGAAGGCAATGAATACAAGTACAACCAAGGCATATAGAAACCAAATAACAAATAAGAGGAAATTAAAGACTAACAACGTCATATAGAGCATGTAAGAGTAGTCTAACAATGAGATACCGCATATTATGACAATTTAATCAAAACCATGGAAAGAGAATAGACAATATAACCCATCAATACCACATATATATTGTGTATCCACTCGTCACCTTGCGTACATGGCTTTCACATATCAAGATAGCACAATTGACTCAATTCCTAAGGGATGATTTCCCCCACACAAAGTTAGACAAGATACTTACCTCAATTTTGCCAATTCAATACTCAATTTAGTTTTTCCTTTACCAATTCGTTAATGCTTGGCTCAATCTAGCCAAAAATGACTTAAATACATCAAACAATGCAAGAGAAAATAATTTCAATTAGCAACGCTATGATACTTATATAATTTTAAAAAATTCAACAAAAGTCAACTCCCCGGGCGCGCACCTCGAAAACTGATAAAATTATAAAAACCCGAACACCCATTCCGATACGAGTTCAGAAATACCAAAATTATCAAATTCCGATACCAATTCGTCCTTCAAATAATCCTTTTATCATTTTTGAAAGGTTTTACAATTTTTTTCAAAATTTTCCATTAGATTCTCATGAATTTGATGTTAAATCTAAGATACAATCACAAAATATAGTTGGAAATTGATTAGAGGCACTTACCCAATGATTTGGTATGAAAATCTTCTCTCAGAATCACTCACTCTCGGACCTAGGGTTCAAAATATGATAAAATGAAGCTAAGTCCAGGAATGGGAATCTTAATACCAGCCTCAGATGTCGTATTTTCGACATCAGGATCCCAAATGCAACAAAAGTATCGCAAATTCGAAGGCTGTCCAGCTCTGTTCAGGTCGCAAATGCGCACAAGTCTCACAAATGCGAGCTCTGAGTTGTTCGCAAAAGCGACAGATGATATCGCAAATGCGGAGCAGCAGTCACAATTGCGAACTCCCCTGCCCCAGCCCATCTTTGAAAATGCGAGAATATCTCGCAAATTTGGTCACCGCAAATGTGATGAAATCCTCGCAAATGCGAGAATAGAAACACCAGCACAACTGACATTCTTTCAATAACTTTGAAACGCATTCAAAACTCATTTGAGCCCTCGGGGCTCTGAACCAAATCCTCTCACAAATACGAAAACATAACACGAACTCGCTCGCATGATCGGAACAATAAAATAACATCTAAAATCACAAATTGGATGCAAAAACACAATAAAATCACATTGAACTTCAAGAACTTCTAGAATCACAATCGAGCGTTCGAACCACATCAAATCAAATCCAAACAACACCAAATTTTGCAGGCAAGTCCCAAATTACATAACGGAGCTATTCCAACTCTCGAAATCACATTCCGGCCCCGATATCACCAAAGTCAACTCTCGGTCAAACTTCTCAATCTTCCATAACTTCAATTTTCCAATTTTTGCCAAAATGCTTCAAATTTCCCTACGGACCTCCAAATCCAAATCCGAACGTATGCCTAATTCCAAAATCACCACCCGAGCCTATAGGAACCATTAAAAATCCAATCCGAGGTCAATACACAAAAGTCAAATCTTGGTCAATTCTTTCAACTTCATGTTTCTCAAATGAAAGTCATTTCTAAAAATCCTTTCCGAACTTCTCAAAAACTCAAACCATTTATGCAGGCAAGTCATAATACACTGAGTGAAGCTACTTGTGACCTCAAACTACCATACCAGATGCAATTTTCTCAAAACGACCAGTCGGGTCGTTACATCCTCCCCCACTTAAACATATGATCGTCTTCAAACGTGCCCGGAGTCGTTCCAAAGCCCTCAACCACTGCATGAGCTCTTTATACATACACCCGAGGGTGATTCCCCATCACCCAAACCTAATGGGTAGGACTGACAATGCAATTTAACTGAAGATCTTACTTCATCCTTAGTCCATAACCTTACGACAGAACCCAAATCTCGACATCTGAAATTCATCACAGGACCCTAATCTCGCCTCATCACACTGTATAAACCTGAAAAAGCTGAATCGAGCTATAACTCCAATCCAGGGCACAATCACATGATGTTCTACACAACTCAAATTCCCGTAGTAATAACTTCTGACCACCAAATCTGCCCAAATAACATTCTGTATGTCGGCAATACACTTCACATTGAATAGAACCTTGTTTTGGAACTCCATAACACTTCCCATGATAAAGAAACATGCGAGAACTCATAACCGCCCACGAAGTCAACAAGTCAAGAAGCCCTCTCGTCCGTCAAGGGTCATTGCCCAAATCTTAGTAGAAGCTGCCTCATACTTCCAAACACTCTTCATCCCCAATACGATAGTGTGAATATCAGGTCTAAGAATCTCATCTCAGCCAATACAAGCAGCCAACTAATACCTCATCACGGAATCACACGGATTCTCACACCATAAAACTCATACACCAACCCAGCAATAACTCAGTTATGCGATACAAATAGAAGGAAAGCAAGGTATGAGGATTATCGAACAAGTACAACATGTGTAACAACAAAAGTGCAATTTCATTAAATCATCCCATAAAGGGAAAATAAATATAAAATAAAGTGTCACATAACATAAACTAGGGGCACAAATAATATCCATTCTTCCCGGTAACATAATCGTGATAACAATCTCACAAGAGCACCTAATCTAGATCTGATATAAAATACGCATTCTCGTTGAGCTTTCAATTAACCCCCAACCAAATCCCGACCCTTCCCAATAAGGTAAATATCCTTCCAAAAGTCCATAGCAACCTATCGATAATGTATGCTATCATTTATCTCATTCTCACATGCCTTCACAATCCACAAGCAAGAAATAGCCCGCATATGGGAACATCTAGCCCCAAAACCTCAGGAATACAAAAATTTTCATACCCGAACTCAACTACGCTACTCGAATGGCTGATACATCACTCATACCCCATCATCTTACGGAAGCACTCATATAGATTTATTTCTGGTTGCGTAACAAAAAACTGCACCTCAAAAGCCTCAAGACCCAGCAATCACCATGCCACTAGCCATGCACCCGCAAACCAAACTCAAGGTTCATTCCCAAGATGCACGTTCTTCACATATGATATCTAATAATTCCAACCTTCTATTAACTTATGATATCCATCCCGGGGAAAACCATAATGTACAACATATTCCTTATGCCAATAGTAGAAAGCCGACTCAAGCCGAGGTTCGCACGCATGCCACCAAGCCATCAGGACCGCATATCCCAACTCAACCTAGTCACACAAACTATCCAACCCAAGAGCACTGCCATAAATACAGGTAGAGAATTCCCATTGCAAGAGGACTGATTATTTCTAATGCTATGCTAAACCATCACCATCGAGTTGGTATGTTTCTTTGGATAATTCTTCTTTTTCCTATAGAGTAATATTTCTTCCTGTCGATATGCAATGATCCCAATCAAGGACCAAATACAGATAATCCTAGCACGAACTACGTAGCCCAAAAGCTCACAAAACCACGACATTTCCTGTGAAGCACCAAAAAATGTCGCAACCAAGATGCCCACGCCGAACAGACCTGTTGCGAATCTGAAGTTGTTCCTCCGACTCCCCTTTTGTTGATACCCAATTTTTCCGTCACAATTCAAATATATATACTTTCAAAAAAATACATATGCATCATCATTTGATTTACAAACACACACAAGTATTTTTCATAATTTTTACAGGCTTTAAATCAACTTATTTCTACATATATATTATAAAAATATTCAATAATTACCCTCAAAATTATTTTTTGGTGATTTAATCATCTAAAATTATCATTTATACCAATATAAAGTTTTAAATATTTTTAGTGCATTTCTTATAATTACATTTGTATTTTAAGGGCTAAATTGCACATTTTGAAATAATAGCCCATATGCATGTATAACTGCATTATTTATGCAGAAAATGAATTTTTATATTTTTATAATGTTAAGTAATTATTGTAAATCATTTTAGTAGACAAGTGATTTTTTTATTTATTAATTATTTTATAAAACCAGAATTCGATAATTTTTACATCACTAGAAACCTCGTCCTCCCACGATTCTGTTCATACCAAAATCATCACAATCGGATCACAATTGCCTACCCAAAACCTCAAAAAGAAATTCCAAATTTTCCACCCCTTCTTCCCAACCTTTTCTTATTTAAATCCTTAAATTTTCAAGCCTAATCCGAACAAAATAGTATAGAAACGAGGTTAGTAACCAAAGAACTTATCTTTACTGAAGAATCTCGAGTTTCCTTCTCCAAATTGCCTTCAAAGAACTCCTCCCGCATGCAAAAATGGTGAAAATAAGAGAAGTTTCGCGGAGGCCCTTTATATACTGTTTCTGCAAGCATTTCAACACCTGCGAACATTTAGTCACACCTGCAGACCCGCACCTGCGGTCCCAGGTGCGCACTTGCGGAATCCCACCTATGGAGCAATTCCGCACCTGCGACAAATCCTCCGCACCTTCGGCTTCACAGGTGCAGCCAAAACTTCGCACCTGCGGAAAATCCCCTGCCTAGTCTTTTTCACACATGCGCACTGACCATCGCACCTACGGCTACCCATTCGCAGGTGTGGCCAACACCAGAAAATCACACCAGCAGCTATTTCTGTAAATTTTCGAAGTTCAAAACCCCGCCAATCATCCGAAATCAATCTCGAGCTCCTCGGGGCCCCAACCAAACATACCAACACACCCATAGCATTATTCCAACTTAGTCGAGCCTTCGAAACACCAAAAACAACACGAAAACACCAAAATTACATCAAATGCAAGCCTATGAACTTTGAAACTTCCAAATTTCGCCAACTATGCCGAAACCAACGAAAACACATTCGATTGACCTTAAATTTTGCAGACATATCCAAAATGACATTACAAACCTGCTCCAACTTTCAGAATTCCATTCCGATCCTGATAGCCTATTTTCCACTGCCGACCGAAAATCGCCTAAAACTAAGTTTCGCCAATTCAAGCCTAATTATACGCCGGATATCACAAAAATATTCTGAACACACTCCTAAGTCCCAAATCACCTAATAAAGCTATCCGAGCCATAAAATCCGCATTCCGAGGTCGTTTACCAACAAGTTAAATCTCAGTTGACTTTCTCAACTATTAGGCTACTGTAAGAGACTAAATGTCTCAATTCTCACCATAACCACTCCGGACCCAAACCAACTGACCCAACATAACAAAATCAGGCTAGCAATGTATAACAATTGCAAAAATGGGGGAAATGGGGCAAATCCCATTGAATGACCGACCAGGTCATTACATCCTCCCCCTCTTAAACAAACTTTCATCCTCGAACGACACTAGAAACATACCTAGAGTCTCGAATAAGTGAGGATATCTGTCCCGCATCTCCCGCTCGGCCTCCCAGGTGGCATCTTCCACCGGCTTCCCTCTCCACTGAACCTTCACTAAAACTATATCCTTAGACCTCAGCTTCCTGACCTGTCAACCCAAAATAGCCACTGGCCCTACCTCATATGACATATCACCCTCGAGCTGAACCATGTTGAAGTCCAAAACATGGGAAGGGTCACCAACATACTTTCGGAGCATCTAAACATGGAATAATGGATAAATACTAGATAAACTGGGAGGCATAGCAAGCCTATAAGCCACCTCCCCAACCCTCTGAAGCACCTCAAATGACCCAATGAACCTGGGACTCAACTTCCCCCTCTTCCCGAATCTCATAACACCCTTCATGGGCGACACCTTCAGCAACACCTTATCCCCAACCATAAAAGATACATCTCGGACCTTCCGGTCCGCATAACTCTTCTGCCTAGACTGCATCGTGCGAAGCCGCTTCTGAATCAAATTTGCCTTACTCAAAGCATCCTGAACCAAGTTTGTTCCCAACAGCCTAGCCTCTCCCAGCTCAAACCAACCAACCGAAGACCTGCACCTCCTACCATATAAAGCCTCATACGGAGCCATCTGGATACTCGACTGATAGCTTTTATTATATGAAAACTCCGCTAGTGGCAGAAAATAGTTTCATGAACCACCAAACTGAATCACACAAGCATGCAACATATCCTCCAAAATCTGAAGGGTACGCTCCGACTTCCCGTCGGTCTGAGGGTGAAACGATGTGCTCAACTCAACCTGAGTACCCAACTCTCTCTGCACGACACTCCAAAACTGAGATATAAACTGAGTACCTCTGTCGGAAATGATAGACACTGGAACCCTATGCAATCGGACAATCTCCCTGATATAAATCTCAGCTAACATATCCGAAGAATAAGTAGTACCAACAGGAATGAAGTGCGCTGACTTGGTCAGCCGATCCACAATAACCCATATAGCATCAAACCTCCTCGAAGTCTCTGGGAGTCCAACTACGAAGTCCATGGTGATCCGCTCCCACTTCCACTCCGGAATATCAAACCTCTGAAGCAATCCACTAGGTTTGTAGTGCTCATACTTGACCTACTGACAGTTGAGACACCGAGCCACAAACTCCACAATATCCTTTTTCATCCTCCTCCACCAATAATTCTACCTCAAATCCTGATACATCTTCGTGGCACCCGGATGGATTGAATACCGCGAACTATAAGCCTCTACTAGAATCAAATCTCGAAGCCCATCTACATTGGGTACGCAAATCCAGCCCTGCATCCTCATGACCCCATCATCACCAATAACCACATCCCTGGCATCACCGCGACGGACCCTGTCCTAAAGAACAAGCAAATGTGCATTATCATACTAGCGTGCTCTAATTTGATCGTAAAGAGAAGAGCTGGAGGCTATACAAGCCAACACCCGCATGGGGCTCTTATAGATCTAATCTCACCAACTGGCCCGCTAAGGCCTGAACATCAAGGACTAATGTCCACTCTGCTACTGGAAGGTAGGCTAGACTCCCCAAACTCTCTGCTTTGCGACTCAAGGCATCGACCACTACATTGGCCTTCCCCGGATGATCTAAGATAGTGAGGTCATAATCCTTGAGGAACTATAACCATCTTCTTTGACGCAAATTCAGGTCCTTCTGCCTCAGCAGATACTACAAACTACGATGATCATTGAAAATCTCACACTGCACTCTATACAAATAATGCCGCCAAATCTTCAAGGCATGAACAATGGAAGCTAACTCAAGATCGTGCACTAGATAATTCTTCTCGTGAACCTTCAACTGTCTGGACACGTAGGAAATCACCCTATCGTCCTGCATCATTACTGCTCCCAAACAAACTCTAGAAGCATCACAATAGACTGTGTAAGAACCCGATCCAGCAGGCAAAACTAGTACCGGAGTTGTAGTCAATGCTGACTTGAGCTTCTGAAAGCTCTACTCACACTCTTCAGACCATCTTAATAGAGCACCCTTTTGGGTCAATCTGGTCAAAGGAGAAGCAATAGAAGAGAATCCCTCTACAAAGCGACGGTAATAACCCGCCAAACCAAGGAAACTCCTAATCTCTGTAGACGAGGACGGTCTGGGCCAAGTCTGCACCGCCTCTATCTTCTTCGGATCAACCTGAATCCCTCACTAGACACCACGTGCCCCAAGAAAGCTACCGAACCAAGCCAAAACTCACACTTGGAGAATTTCGCATAAAGCTTCTCCTCCCTCAACCTCTGTAACACAACTCTCAAATGTTGAGCATGCTCTTCCTGGCTACTAGAATAAACCAGGATGGAATCAATGAACACAATGACGAAGGAATGAAGATAAGGCTGAAACATGTTGTTCATCAATTGCATGAACGCAGTTGGGGTATTGGTTAGCCCAAATGACATAACCAAGAACTCATAATGACCATATTTGGTCCTGAAAGCAGTCTTCAAAATGTCAGAATCCCGAATCCTCAACTGATGATACCCAGATCTCAAATTAATCTAAGAAAACACTCTGGCTCCCTGAAGCTGGTCAAACAAATCATCAATGTGGGGCAAGGGATACCGGTTCTTCACCGTAACCCTATTCAACTGCCGATAGTCAATACACATAAGCATGGACCCATCCTTCTTATTTACGAACAACACCGGTGCACCCCAAGGTGACACACTAGGCCGAATGAACCCCTTATCCAGGAGTTCCTGAAGCTGCTCCTTCAATTCCTTTAGCTCCACTGCTGCCATACGATAAGGTGGAGTATAAATAGGCTGAGTGCCTGACACCAAGTCAATACTAAAATCAAGAACTGAATCATTAGCGGGAGTCTCACCACCGACATCGCTCACAAAGGCCAAATAAGATAAACACCCTTTCTCAACCATGCGCTGAGCCTTCAGGTAAGAAATCACCCTGCTAGGCATATACTCGAAAGAACCTCTCCACTCAACCCTCGGACACCCCGGCATAGCTAAGGTCACGGTCTTAGCGTGACAATAAAGAACAACATGGCACTAAGATAACCAATCCATGCCCAATGTCACGTCAAAATCGACCATGCTGAGTAACAGTAGGTCCACTCAGGTCTCCAGACCCCCAATAGATATCATGCACGACTGATACACATAGTCCACAACAAAAGTATCGCCCACCGGAGTCGACACATGAACAGAGGTGACTAGAGACTCACGGGGCATATTCAGAAAACCGGCAAAATATGAAGAAACATAGGAATATGTAGAACCAGGGACAAATAAAGTCAAGGCATCACGGCAACAGACTGCAACAATACCTGTGATCACGGCATCTGAGGACATAGCATCCGGCCTGGTAGGAAATGCATACATGTGAGCCTGACCTCCCCCTGCTTGACCTCCCCCTCTAGGGCGGCCTCTTGCTGACTGACCACCACCCTGGCTACCTGGGCGGGTGGTGAAGTGACTGGAGCTGAAGTCGAGGGCTGGCCCCTCTGCTGAGAAGATCCACCGGAACGGCGGGGACACTGCCTCCAACCGTGCCCGAACTCTCCACACTCAAAACAACTCCCTGGACTTGGAGGCGGGGACTGATAGAAACCCCTAGTACCCGTACGACCACTGAAAGACTTCTGCATAGAAGAACCCTGAATTGGAGGAGCTTGAGCTGCACTCTGAACTGTGAGGGCACCAAATGAAGTACGGCCTGACTAAGGACCACGGGGACCCTGCCTCGAAGATGCACCACTATATGCTGGACGGCCTGACTGAGGAGGCTTGAATGAACGGCCCCTACCCTGCTGAATCTGTCCCCTCAAGGGAGCACCACTGGAACTGCCCGAACCACGAGGCCTCTTGGCCTCCCTCTCCTCCCGCTCCTGGTGGTGAACAGACTTAATATCTCGAGCTATGTCAACAACCTGCTCGAACGAAGCACCCGATACTCTCTCCCGAGTCATAAATAACCAAAGCTGATAAGAAAGACCATCTACAAACCTCCTCACCCTCTCCCTATTAGTAGGGATAATCTCATAAGCATGCCTAGCCAACTCGGAAAACCTCATCTCGTACTGAGTGATTGATAACTCTCCCTGGCGCAACTGCTCAAACTGCCTACGTTGTTCCTTTCTGTGGGACTAAGGAACATACTTCTCCAAGAAGATCGTGGAGAACTGTTGCCAGGTAAGAGGTGCTGAACCAACTGATCTACGCCTCTCGAATGACTCCCACCAGGTAAAGGCAGCACCCGTAAACTGAAATGTAACAAATGAGACCCCACTGGTCTCCAAATACCGGCGGTACACAGTATCCTCTAGCACCTGTCTGGAAATACCTAGGCATCCTCACCCTCTGAACCGCTGAAAGTCGGACGCTGAAGTCTGCTGAATCTCTCCAACCTGTGCTGCTCGTCCTCAAGCATCACAGGGACCACATAATCCTGGACCGGAGCAACTGGCTGAGCTGGGGCTGCTCCTGGTGCCTAAATACCCTGTGAAGCCTGCTTAGGTGCCCGGGAAGCTGGAGTCTTATTGCCACCCCCGGCCTGAGCTGTGGTCGCAGTAAAAGAGATGGTAACTGCTCGAGCCAAACTGGTGCATACTGTCTATATCTAAGACAAGGTCTCCTGCAGACCCGGAATAACCATAGGCACTGTTGGTGCCTGAGCCTGTCTCGCTGGGACACCATCGGTGGGAACCCGGTCATGATCGATAGGGGGATACTGTGGTACTGCCCCAGCTGCTGCGCGGGCTGGCCCCCTGCCTCTACCGCGACCTCGACCTCTCCCTGGTCTAGCCGGTAACTGGTCACTCTGATCGGTATGGCGTGTCCTCACCATCTATGAGAGAATGAAACAACGTAAGTTCAAATTTCAAGAATCAATAGATCAACACGAAAGAGTTCAAGAAAGATAGAAATATTTCCTAAAAGTTTGGAATCCTCTCAAAGATAAGTACAGACGTCTCCGTACCGATCCGCAAGACTTTACTAAACCTACTCATGACCGTTGAGTCCAATGTAACCTAGGCTCTGATACCAAAACTATCACGACCCAAATCCTAAACCGGCTGTGATGGTACCTATCATGGAACTAGGTTAGCCGACTACCGCATGTTCGCAATTTCTTTTGAAAATCCCATTCAAGTTTCAAGCATTTCATAAAATATACAGAAATTACTGAATACAGTAGGCCAATTACAGAATACCGCAACCCCAAAACCTGGAGCCAACATGTCATGAGAATCTAGAGGAATAAACCAAAATAAACTATTATAATACAAAACCTTCGAATAAAAGCTAAATACAACAATATGGGAAAACAGAGATGCTGCGGACGCTAAATAACTAACTCTATATTCTACAATCCGGCTCCGCGCAGAATAAAAGTCTAATGCTCGATATCTGCTCCTGAATCTGCACACAGAGGTGCAGGGAGTAATGTGAGTACACCAACTCAGTACTAATGAAAATAAATCAAGTCTAAGCAGCAACAGAACACATAATATCAATGCCATAAAATCACAATATACACAGCCTTACTTTCCAACAGTGTAAATATAGATATACGAAATCATCATGCCTTAAAATCAACTTCAGAAAACGTCCTTTAAAGAATGCACATTTTTAACAACTTTAAAACGAAATATTTGGTATGCAAATGAATGTAGTAAAATCATAAGTAGCCCCTCGGGAAAAACATGTATCATAATTAGCCCCTCGGGCATGCCTCACAATCACTCAGCACCTCACAATTACATAGCACCTCACAGTCACTCATGCCTCCAAATCACTCAGCACTCGACACTCTGTGCGCTTACTGGGGGTGTGTATAGACTCAGGATTGGCTCCTTCAGCCCAAGCGCTAATACCTCTCAGTACCTCACCATCACTCAGCACCCCACAATCAGGCCCTCAGCCTCACTCAGCAGAACCACTCAAAAGGCCCCTTGGGCGCATCAGTAAAACAGGGTACTAGACCCAAAACATCGGTTTAAATCTCAAATTGGTGTAAATCATGCTGAGTTTCGAAAACAGTAAGAACAATGCGGCTGAGTGAAATCATCAATACATAGTGAGGTAAAACAGTAGTAAAAAAAGCCCCCAAGGGGTCTAAATAGATTGGCACGAGGCCCCAAACACGGCTTATAGCCCATATATTTCAACAATTTTTAGAATATGATTTAACAGGTTTTTGAGTAAAATATGCAACTCATTAGTTGCCACGGAGAGGACCTAGTCCAATCCCAAAAATCAGTACGCGTCACATACTCGTCATCCGACATGTGCGCCATTCCAAAATCAGTAAGAAAATATGTAGTCCAGAATTCCATACCCTCAGGACACGATATATAACCATTACTTACCTCTAGCGGCCCACACCACTTGTCCGCAATGCTCTTGCCCCTCAAATTGGCTCTCGATTGCTCCGAATCTAGCCAAAACCAGTTTAATGTCATTAATATATATCCAAGGAACACAACCAAATCAAAAATTACCAAATTATACAAGGATTTCGAAATTCGGCAAAACTCGAGCCCCGTGCCACGTCTCGGAATTTGATAATCTTTACATCACTAGAAACCTTGTCCTCCCAAAATTCTATTCATACCTAAATCATCACAATCGGATCACAATTGCCTACCCAAAACCTCAAAAGAAATTCAAAACTTTCCACCCCTTCTTCCCAACCTTTTTCCTACTTAAATCCTTAAATTTTCAAGCCTAATCCGAACAAAATAGCATTGAAACGAGGTTAGTAACCAAAGAACTTACCTTTACTGAAGAATATCGAGTTTCCTTCTCCAAATTGCCTTAAAGGAACTCCTCTCGCATGCAAAAATGGTGAAACTAAGAGAATTTTTGTGGAGGCCCTTTATATATTGTTTCTGCCAGCATTTCCGCACCTGCGGACATTTAGTCGCACCTGTGGACCCGCACCTACGGTCCCAGGTGCGCACCTGCAGAATCCCACTTACGGACCAATTCCGCACCTGCAGCAAATCCTCCGCACCTGCGGCTTCGCATGTGTGGCCAAAACTTTGCACCGGTGTTAGTGACTTCTGAAGATGATAAGGATCGAGGTTGGTACCTTCGATACATTGTTGTGCCTACGGTTGGCTTAGTAGGTGAAGAACATATTCCCTTCCTTGAGAAGTGGAATCGTGCACGTGAGTACATTTTAGCTCACATTCCTTACTTTTTGCTTTAGATGTTTTACTAACACCGTAGTTATTTATTCTTTTTGCAGCAATCATGGGAACCGTCGAGAATGTCTCCGGTTTCAGAGATTAGGTAGAAAATATTTTGTTAATCGCTCCACTGGAAGAACGTTTATGGAAGTACCTCTCTGAGAGATTTGGTTGGAGAGTTAAGACTCATGGTAAGTGAAGTTTTTGTTTGTATTTGTTTTTCCCTTTGAGCATTATTTAATCCTTTCCTTTTGACAGGGTTTCCTGCTCGTGGAGTTTTTGCATCCGCGTCTGTTCCCAAGTTATGCCTTGCTCAGGCCCAGGAGATCATTTCAGGATCTTCTTCTTCAAAGAGAAAAGCAGGTAGGTCAAGGACCTCGGAAGAAGAGGAGGATGAAGAGGGATCTTTAATCCATAGGTCACGCAGAAGGAAGGTGGTCTCAGACGACGAGTCTACACCTGTTATTGATCCTTCCGTACCTGTAGTTGAATTTTCTGCCCTTGAGGATGCTTCTCCCTTTCTCGTGCGTGATTTTGTTGATCATTTATTTCGGGAAGGCTTTGATCCTATTGCCGATGAAGCTCCCCTGGCTTTTTTCTCTCCTTCTCTTAGAGAATTCCCCTCCACTGTTCCAGTTATTTCTCCTGCCCCCGTGTCTATTCCTGCTCCTGTTCTTCCTCCCTCTCCCGTGGCTTTTTCGGCTCCTCAGACTTCCTTGCTCGTGGCTCATACATTTTTTCCTACTTTCGCGCCTTCTGTTTCAGAAGTAGGGTCTTCTAGAAGGGAGATGAGGCAGGTGATGATAGAAGTTCCGGCAGAGGGTAGCCTCTTTAAAAAGTCTGGCCAGCCTGATGTGTGGTTGAAACCATTGATAGGTCCGACAAAGGGATCTAAGCTGGATAGCCACAATTCCCTTACATGGGCTAAGGAGATCGTGCATACTTCGTTAAAGGTAGAGTGTATTTTATTTCATTTATTCTTGTAGGCGTATTTATCATATCTAATTGATTTCCTTTTGTAGATCAATCTTATAGTCCCGGAGCTTATGAAAAGGATTTCTCATATGGAGCAGGAAGTAAAGGAGTGGCATGCCGAAGCAGGTAACTGGAAAGAATAGTGTGAAAGCTTAAAGCTCGACATGGAAGCCGTAGAAGAAGAAAAATGTACCTTGGAGCAGCAAGTGAGGGTCATGAAGACAGAGTTGGCCGTGGAGAAGGCATCATCTGATCAGGCAGGCAAGGATAAGAGCGTCCTAGAGTCCTCATTCGTGGAGCAGATGTCTTGTACCTCTGAAGAGATCAGGATTTTGAAGGCCTTACTAGACCAAAAGGAGGAGTATTCGCGCGAACTTGTGCAATCTCTTACTCAGACCCAGGAGGATCTCCGCAACTCTTTGGAGATGGAAAGGTCTTTCGCTCTTTTAAGGGCCTCTAATGAGGCTGCTGTGACTGAGAGGGGTGAACTAAGAGCTGAAGTTATGCTATGGGAGAAAGATTACGAAGCTCTTGAATATAGGGCAGCTGTCGAAGTTAGTTGGGCGTGTATAAACTCTCGCCTCGACACATTGACTGAAATGAGCCGAGAGGGTTTGGACCTTAATACTGAAATTGCAAAAATCATGGAGTCCATTGCGAAGGCTCAACAAGGTCAAAATCTCTCTTCACCTAAAGGTAAGGCTCCTGCTGCTCAAGTCTCTTCATCCCCAACCGCTCCTGCTCTTTCTGCCGGTGAATTCAGCCCTCCTCTTGATGGAGTTTAAGAAGTTGGTTCCTCCCTTTTTTCTTTTTTCTTTCTTTGTCTCAATTGGTGGTTACCCCCAGTCCTATCGGGGGTAAATTTGGATCTCTTAAAGTCCCCAAATGACAACTTAGGGGAACCTTAATGTATAAAAAACTCTATACGGCTAAGTATAAATTAATACTTAGTTTTTACTTATCCGTTTTAATATATTAATGCAAGTATGACTTTTGTTTTCCGTTGAGTTTCTGTTTCACCTCTTTAAGTCTTTTGCACGCTTTGTTTTTTGAGGTTTTAGTTTTACCTCTGAGTTTTGCATATAGAATGCTTTAGATTACTCACAACTTTTCGTAATAGGCACGGTGTCATATAAAATGTGTGCCTTTTTGTAGTAGGCATAATTTATGAAAGAGGGACCTTTTTGATCGACACTTAATGAAGAAGACGTCTCAACTTCATAAAGGTGTAATAATGCAATAGAGTGATAGCAATTTTTCACATGTTTAAGAATGTTTCTGAGGAAAGTTTTTTGTTTGAACTTTCACAACATTTTACATCTGTTTGATTATTGTCTAAAACTCATGTTGCAACTGTTTTCTTTTAATAGATTTGATATACAGTTGTATTTCGTAACTGTTTTTCGTATGTAACAGTTTTTTGGAGTTAATACAAGAGAGCAACTATTTTTCGTTCGTAATAGTTTTTATTCAAGTTGGGGTTTTCACCCGTAACTATTTTTGTTGACAACAGTTTTTAATAAGCATGAGGGAAATGCTCTTACAACTGTAACTGTTTTATTCGATAACAGTTTTTTTAACAAGTACAAAGATTTTGATCTTTCATCCGTAACTATTTTATTTGATAACAGTTTTCTATATGAGTATAAATATTTCGTAATTTTTTTTAGTTACAAAAGTTTTGAATGAGTACAATGATGGTGATCTTTTATCCATAACTGATTTTGGTTACAACAGTCTTTCTTTTGAATAAGTACAAATATGCGCATTTCTTCCTCGTAGCTAACATTTTGCCTTTTAACCTGAACATGTTCGAAGGTTTTTTGGACTAGGCTTTGTGTTTGAGTCTTTGGCTCTTTCGATTTTGCTCGTATCACTTGACTTGTTGGATATATGGTTCTTCAGGCTCGATCTTTGACTTTTTGATAGTCTTTTTTGCTTCGTCTTTGCCTTCCATACTATATAGTCCGCCAAGTGTTTGAGATTTGAAGAATGAAATCTCGAACACTTGACAATTCCTTCCTTTTGGTCCTTTTCCTGAAAAGGAAAAACATACGGGACTCGAAGGTATATATTTTTTAGATGATGACTGCTTAACCCTTTAAAATTTCCATCAGAATGTTTAACCCTAGACCGGGAATTCAGTTAATTCCTTGCGTCTTTACAGGTCAAATATCATCATCTGGTGATGGGTTAGCTTTATGCCTATCATCTAAAAAGGTTAGTAAAATTTTAAATGTTCAAAATAAAATCAAACGTGTGGTACCTGACTGGGGGTTCTTATTTTCCTTATAAGTGGTACTTCTTCAAGTGGATGGCATTCCAACTTGTTGGTAGGATTCTGCCGTCCATAGCTTCCAGCTCGTAGTCGCCTTTCCCAGCTATGCCTCGGACTTTGTAGGGTCCTTCCCAGTTTTGACATAGCTTTCCTGCGCCTGCTTCTTTCGTTAATTGAAAGACTTTCTTGCGGAAGAAGTCCCCAATCTTGAAGTATCTGAGATGAGCTTTACGGTTGTAATAACGCTCTATGATTTGTTTTTGAGCTTCCATCCGTATTAGTGGTGCTTCTCTCCGTGGTTCGAGCAGGTACAAATTGGTCTTCAAGTCGTCATCTTTTGCTTCCTCCGTGGTTGTTGTAAACCTTATGTTTTGTTCGCCAATCTCCACAGGTGTTAAGGCTTCTAAGCGATAGACAAGTGCGAACAGAGTTTCTCCCATGGCTGTTTTTGAAGTTGTTTCGTATGCCCATAGTACCGTTGGTAACTCATCAGGCCAATTTCCTTTGGCTTTATCTAGCCGCTTCTTTAGATTGTTGATGATGACTTTATTCGTTGACTCAGCTTGACCATTAGCCACGGGGTGGTATGGAGTTGAAGTGATCCGTTTGATTTGTCAGCTTTCAAAGAATTCTGTGATTTGCGAGCCTGTGAATTGTGGGCCATTATCACACACGATCTCCTTTGGTATCCCAAAGCAGCATATTATGTCTCGCCATAAGAAGCTTTTAACTTCCTTTTCTCGAACCTGTTTGAGTGCTTCTGCCTCTACCCATTTTGTAAAATAGCCTGTTAGCATGAGTAAAAACCGTACCTGTCCTTTAGCTATGGGAAGAGGTCCCACTATGTCCATACCCCATTTCATGAAGAGCCATGGGGATATTATTGGATCTATAATTCCGTTGGTCGATGCATGTTATTGGAAAACCTTTGGCATCTGTTGAATTTGGATACGAAGTTCTCGGCCTCTTCTTCCATCTTAGGCCAATAGTATCCAGCTCTGAATAGTGTTTTTACCAAGGATCTCGCCCCTGAGTGATTTCCACAGTGTCCTTCGTGGACTTCATTCATCACAAACTCCATTTGGTTAGGTCCGAGGCATTTTGCTAGAGGCCCTCCGAACATCTTGCAATATAATGAGTTGTGAATGAGGCAGTACCGTGGAGCTTTGCGGCGAAGTGCTTGAGTTGTTTTCTTGTCTTCAGGTACGGTGCCATTCCGCAAAAAAATTAAGATTTTGTTTCTCCATTCCCAGGTTAAATTGTTGAAAGTTACCTCATTTCTGTCTTGGTCGATCGTTGAATGGAATAGATGAACGACAATTGCATTGTCTTTGTTTGTTACTTCCGTGATTGCTGCGAGGTTAGCTAATGCATCTGCTTCTACATTTTCCTCTCTAGGTATTTGTATTACCTTCCATGTTTTCAATTGTCTCACGAGCTCTCGTGCGTTTTCCAGATATTGTTGCATCCGAGTCTCTCGAGCGATGTAAGTCCCCTGCATCTGATTTACTACCAATTGGGAGTCGTTTTTTATTACGATTTGCTCGATTGAAAGGTCTCGTGCGAGTTCTAGTCCTGCAATTACAACTTTGTACTCTGCTTCATTGTTAGTTATAGGATAACATTTGATAGCCTGTCGTGTCTTTTCACCCGTGGGTGACATTAAGACTATGCCTAAGCTGACACCTTTTATATTGGAAGAACCATCGGTAAATAGGGTCCATAGACGCGGATTAGCACCGTTAAAGAGTTGTAACTATTTTTCACTTCAGGGACAATGCTATTACTAAAGTCAGCGACAAAATCAGCTAAGATCTGAGACTTGATTGCAGTTCTAGGCTGATATATTATTTCATGCTCACTTAACTCTATGTCCCACTTGGATAATCTTTCTGATAGTTCTTGTTTATGCAGTATGTTTCTTAATGGATACGAGGTCATGATGCGTGGCTAGAATTCATGATTTTAAGCAGTATATACCTTGCGTTTTATGGGCTTTAATGATAAAATACACGTCGTATGTGCCTAATGGGGTTTATTTTATGTGTAGGTGAATTGGAAATGGAAACGGGGCTAAACGGATGCAAATACGTCGAAAAATACGCGAAAGGGGACACCCGGGCGATAGCCGGGCGACAGAGCCAAACAGCCTGACCCAGCCTGGCCTTACCTAGGCGTTTTGGCTGAAACGCCAGGGGGTGTCTGGCGTTAGCCAGGCGTTAGAGCCCAAACGCCAGGGGGTGCCTGGCCTTACCCAGGCGTTTGGGCTGAAACGCCAGGGTCCCCAGTCGGCCAGAAATCGAGTTTTGACGGGTTTTAAGTGTTTCCAAGTTGGAATAGAAGTCTTTTACACGTTTAGGGTTCATCCTAAACATATAAATAGACCCAAAAACATAACATTGAGGGGGATTTCGATGGAGGATTGATGTGGAGGAACACACCACGCTTGAAAGAGGATTCTACTTAGTTTTTCTTCTCTTCTCTTCTTTTAGTTTTATAGTTTATTAGTTCTAGAGTTTTGGGTGTTACATGAACGTTGTAGTTGAAGCTTGAATTATTCCTATTGTTTTATCTTAATTGGTTTATTTATTCAATCTTGCGATTAATTATTTAATTGCTCGATCACCAATTGAATACTATCTACGAATCTAGGTTTGAACTCGGGAGAGGAAATTCTAGATTG
>ML361583.1:0-17364 GCA_005239505.1 Nicotiana paniculata
TTAGAATTGATTCTTATGAATATGAGTAGCTAATTTTCTTTAATCTAGGGTTTTGGAGGAACCTGTTGGTGGATAAACTTTTCGTGATATTAATATAGTTTTGATTGGTTGATTAATCTCTATTTGTTCAACTACGTTCTTGTAGTAGTTGATTGAAGGGCCCTCAATTAGCTGTTCCTATTTATTATGTATCTATTTGAGAGAGAGAGTGCATATTTAGGTAGTTGTTTGAATAACATCACTCCCAGAGTATAGATGAAAGTCATAACCGAGGGTTTAGANGGTAGATAGAGTGTTCATGATTGATAGAGACAACTAATCGAACTATAAGAAGTATCCGAGAAGGAAATTCATCGACGGGGGAAACCATAGCCTTAGACCTTTATCATAATTGTTTAATACACATTGTTAGTAATTGTTAGTTATTATTATTGTCAGTAGAATTAGTAAAAAAATCACCAACTTATATTAAAAAGTCTTGAGAGAATTGATTGAGTAAAAGTTGCGTATTCTAAAGACTTGATTGATACGTAAATTCCCTGTGGGATCGACTCTGGGCATAATACCCCGGACTATATTTGCAACACCCGTTTAGTCTTTTATTAGACATAGCTGAGCGTGATCAATCACCAAAACTAACTTTCGCCAATTAAAGCCTAATTCTACACCGGACATCAAAACTTCGTTCCGAACACACTCCTAAGTCCCAAATCACCTAACGAAGCTGTCCGAGCCATAAAATCTGCATTCCGAGGTCGTTCACCAATAAGTCAACTCTCAGTTGACTTTCTTAACTATTAGGCTACTTTGAGAGACTAAATGCCTCAATTCTCACCATGACCACTCCGGACCCAACACAACATAAACAGGCTAAGCAATATATGATAAAGCAAAATGGGGGAAACAGGGTAAATCTCACGGAACGACCGGCCGGGTCGTTACACACGCCTAAGTCCAAAATCACCATACAAAGCTGCTGACATCATTCAAAACTTATTCCGGAGTTGTTTACACCAAAGTCAAATTTCGGCCAAATTCTCACCGCTTAAGCTTCCAAAAATAAAATCTTTCTTCCAATTCGACTCTGAATCATCCGGTAGCTGAATTCAACTATGCACGCAAGTCGGTATACATAATATGAAGTTGTTCAAAACCTTACACCACTAAACGAAACTTAAATTCTCAAAATGATCGGTTGGGTCGTTGCGTTCTCCCCCTCTTAAAAAAAACGTCGTCCTCGAACGTGCCAAGATTTGTCTCAAAGTCTTCAAATCACTGAATGCACACTTCCACACACACTTGAGGGTGATCCCACGTCACCCTAATCTACATGATCCTGACAACACGATCTCAACTGCAATTTAGTGTTTCTACCAACACCGATAAGTCTTATACCTCAAATTCTCACCTTCTATTCATTTCCAAAAGACCCGATTCTAATCCATATCCGGTATCGATCTCAGCAGCTGCATCAAATCATGCCTACACTCACAAGGTACGACCACACAACATAACACACCACTCGTAGGCTTATAATAACACTTCTAATCACAACAATTGCCCAAAATCATTTCAGCACCGACAATTAGCCTCATATCCGATAGAACTCTATTTCAAACCTCCATAACACTGATAATGATGAAAGAAACATGAAGACCTCATAACTGACACCTGAATCACCAAGCCACAACTAACACCACCGGGTACATGCCCCGCAAGCTAAAACTCAAGAAGCACGGAACGAAAATGACTAAATATGAAAAGAGAAAGACATAAAGAAACTATCAAACAAGCCCGACAGGAACAACTCTCTATGAATATTAACCTATAAACAATATAACAAGGAAAGAGTTAAAGCACATGAACAAATCACAAGGATACCATCCTGATACAACTTCCACCGCGGTACTCACCCTAGTTCGAACCTATCGAATCACAAGAGATCACGAGGGTATCACCCTCAACTCTAAATCAAATATCGAATATATATCATACCAATTGAAATCTTTCACTAACTCAGCTCTGCCAATAAGATCACAACACTCACTGAACTCTCACCCCGGATAGAGATAATCTCCGGTCTAAGAACCTCCTTTCAGCCAATACCAACAACCTAGCTAACAACTCATCACGGGACCACACAGATTCTCACCTAACAGGGTTCGTACACCCAACAAGAAATAGTCCAGGCATGAAGAAAAATAAAAGGAAAGCAAGGTACGAGGATTATTTAACAAGTGCAACATATATAATGATAAGGTACAATTTTATGAACTTATCCCACAGAGGGAAAGCAAAGAACAATATAAACATAAGGAAAGAGCATCCTACATAACATCCGTTGCGGCGTGCAACTCGCTCCCAAATACTCATCAAGCCAAAGTGCTCGGTTTCACTAATCACATGAATATTGAAGTCAAGCACAACAGCGTGCACAAGTATAACTGTGGGAAAATGAATAGAAATAAATAAACATGGAAGAAAGAAAGCACAACCAAGGTGCAATGAGCAAATCAACATCACAAGGGCTATCACGCCCACATCGCCATAAGGTTTGAATGGAATTACAACATGCGTGAAGAATAATCATACAACCTCACAGCCTATCACAACATAAGAGAGTAGCACATAACATAGGTCAGGGGAACAAATAATATCCATTCTTCCCAGTAACATAACCGCGATGTCAAGCTCACAAGAGTACCCAATCCTGATATGATATTCATTCAGGATAAGACCATAATGTACAACATATTCCTTATGCTCATAACAGCTAGCCGACTCAAGCCGTGGCCAACACCATCGGGAACTATCCGAGACTCGCCTGCACGCAAGTAAGCTATTGGGACCGCATCTCCCCAACTCAACCGAATCACATAAATCGTCCAACCCAAGAGTGCTGCCATAAATGCCAGTAGAGAATTCCCATTCAAAAGGACCAATTACTTTATTGCTATGTGGACCCAACACAACAAAGCTAACCCATTTCTTCTAATAGTCAATATGAAATAACCCCAACCAAAACCTCAAATACAGATGATCCAAACACGAACCACGTATCCCAGAAGCTGATAAACCACCGCATTTCCTCTAAAGCACCCCGTTCTGCCGCAAACACGATGCCCACGCAGAAACACCGTAAGCCCCAATATCATTCTATGCAAGATCTCAGACCGTAGTTATATACAAATTTGAGAAACCTTCCAATACCACATGTGTCCATACCTCAGGCCAAAACTGAGGTAAATCTGACTCTGCAATCTGAATGCCACTAGTGGACTCCTCCATTTGGCGTGAAGCCATAGAAAACACCATTTGATGATCCGCAAAACTAACCTTCACAGCTCGTACAACACCAATCACAAGGTACTCCAATACCACAAACTATCCTCAATCAACGTCCTCCTCGTGACTTTGCCATAATCTCGACGACTAGTCAACCAATTAAACCTTCTCAAGCCCGTACTCATCAACCCGATGCCGGAACCCGCTGCGCCTCTATATGAACAACTGAATAATCTCTCAGTACCTTTGTATCTTCGGTCTGGACGACACATTGGGACAATGTCTGAGCATCCCTGACTCCCTCGTATCCCATTTGTAGCATCACAAACCTCTAGCGCATAGCAGACACTGAGAACGCAATATCATACATGAGTGGATGTAAAGGAACATAAGTTATATGCTTCGAGCTGAATCAATATCGCACGATAAGGAATGAAAGAAGGGAGGTTATCCTAATAGTTCTGTAGCCTCTCAAAGATAAGTACAGATATCTCCGTACCGATCCATATGACACTACTAAACTTGCTTATGACTCATAGCACCTATGAATCTAGGGCTCTGATACAAACTTGTCACGACCCAAAATACATTTGAAGGAGTCGTGATGGCACCTAGTCTCTAAACTAGGTAAGCCTAACATTAACATAAGTAACATTAATATTCACTAACTTCAACTTAGATAACTCTGAACAGTTACAATTCCCAAAATTGGTAGCACAAGTCTTAAGCCTTTCTAGGAGTATTTATACAAAATGAATACATCATTGTTCCAGAACAAAAGGAAAAAACGAAAATGATTACAACAGAAGGCGACTCCGAGGCCTGCGAACGCAGCAGCAGTTTTACCTTGAGTCTCCACAACAACGATCCGCACAACCACTATCGACCAAATACTTGATCTGTACAAAAATGTAGAAAAATGTTATATGAGCACACCACAGCGGTGCCCAGTAAGTATCAAGACTAACCTCGGTGAAGTAGTGACGAGGAACAGCCAAGACATCTACTGGTCACAGGTTATGATAATAAACTATCAAGATAAAGATAACAAAGTAATGTCAATAGCAGGAAAAGATCAAACTACAAACAGTAGAGACAATAAAGGGACACACGGATGGAAACGAAAGATAACCAAGTAAATTAACACCAACATAGCTGGGACAGAGACAAGTAAAAATGTGCTCAAATAAAGAAGGCGATGTTAACTCAATCAATCACATCATTCTAATACATAATCCGACCATCTTAATCCTCGGTGCCTCATATCATCTGCAGCCTCTCGAAGATAAGTACAAATGTCTCTGTACCGATCCGCAAGACTCTATTGAACCTGCTCATGACCATTGAGTCCTATGTAACCTAGAGCTCTGATACCAACTTGTCACGACCCCAAATCCTAACAGGTCGTGATGGAGTCTATCGTGGAACTAGGCTACCAACCCTCACATAACTACCCATCCGTTCTATTATAATGTTTCAATAATCAATAACAAGCAACAACAAAGCATAAAATAATTTCTTTAAGTCTTTACGCCCCATTAATAATCTAACATTCTAAACAATCCCCCCAACTGGAGTCAACATGGTCACGAGCATCTAAGAAATAAAACTAACTCTGCTAATGTCTATGAAATAAATACTAATACTAATAAAGGAAGGGAAATGGATAAGCTGCGGAAGCTGAACAGCTACCTCGAAATCCCGTAAACTGATGAATATCAACGACGACAGCTACTGCTCTGAACCGGTACCTGGATCTCTGCACAGAGGCGCAGAGAGTAATGATGAGTACGCCAACTCAGTAGTAATGAAAAAAAATCATAGTCTGAGAAATACGAAACACACAACACAGATACACCAATTCACAAAACAGTAGAACACCAAGTCACCATAAAGTATACATAGAATACATAAGTTCGAAAACCAGTTTCCAGAAATCCTTTGAAACAAGTATAATTTCAATATATCTCAGTAAAACTCTCAGTAAAATCAGTTTGAAAAATGAAGTGAATCATAGTCAAAAACTCAGTAAAATCATCATAAATCTGCCCCTCGGGCCATAATCATTACTCGTAACAATTTTCCCTCAGCACCTCACCATCACTCAGTATCAGCCCAACGGGCAACCTCACAATCACTCAGTATCAGCCCAGCGGGCAACCTCATAGTCACTCAGCATCAGCCGAGCGAGCAACCTCACAGTCACTCAGTATCAGCCCCGCGGGCAACCTCACAGTCTCTCAGTATCAGCCCCGCGGGCATCACTCGCACTCAGTAGGTACCTGCGCTCACTAGGGGTGCGTACAGACTCTAGAGGGGCTCCTACAGCCCAAGCGCTATAACAAGACACATCATGGCATAAATCACTCACAATATTGGCCCTCGGCCAGCCACATCATGGCATAAATCACTCACAATATTGGCCCTCGGCCTCTCTCGTACCATAACATCCTCACAATATTGGCCCGCAACCTCACTCACTCAGACTCTCTCAACATGCCACTCGGGCCATCATTATACCGGGTTCTCGACCCAAAACAGTGTTTCATTTTCAAGAAATAATATCAAAATACTCTGAGTGTCAAAACAATTATCAAGAAAAGACTGAGTGGAAATCATAACATATCAAGTGAGGAATATAGTAAAAACAGCCCCCAAGGGGTAAACAAATCGGCACTATGCCCCAAACATGGCTTGCATCCCAAATTATATCAATACTATTAAGCATAGGCTTAAAAATTGGTTTCGCAACTCAATAGTTGCCTAAAAAGGAATATATTTCCAAATTTTCAATCTTTGCATTCCAAAATCGATGAAAGGATGCAAAGTTCGGGGTTTCATACCCTCTGGACAGGGTTTAAAGACATTACTTACCTCAAACTAGCCCGAAAAGCTACTCTGCAACCCACTTGCCTCTCGAATCAACTTCCGAGCGCTCCAAATCTATAAAGATCAGATCTTTATCATCAAATTATGCTAAAGGAATGAATTCCAATTCAAAAGTACCAAATTTAGCTCAAAACCCGAAACTAGCCAAAACCCGACCCTCGGGCCCGCGTCTCGGAACTCAAAATTTTTTATACCAAAATGTTCTTCATCATCGCACGAGCCCGTACATATAAAGAACGCTAAAATCGGAGTTCGTTTGACCCCTCAAATCAACCCCTAAAGGTCTCAAAATCTAAAGCCCTAACTCTACCTTTTTCCTACTGATTTTCTTGAATTTAACACTGATATTAAGGTCTTTAATCACCTACAATCGAGTTAATGAGTCCAAAAATCTTACTTCAATGATGCACCAATATTTCCCTCTTTGAAATCCCTCAAAAACCTCGGAACCCGCACAACAATGGTGGAAAAAGGGGTAAAATTCGCGAAACCTCCTTTTTATACTTTCTGCCCAGGTATTTCCGCACATGCAGCCTTATTAACGCACCTGCGGACTCGCACCTGCGCTTTTCATTAAACGGCCAAACTCCGCACCTGCGACTCACATTCCGCACCTGCGACTTCGCAGGTGCGGCCCCCTATCCGCATCTGCGACCTTTTCCCTGGCTGGCTAAATCTCGCACCTGCGGAGCCTTCTTCTGCTCCTACGGCCCGCACCTGCAATGACCCATCTGCAGGTGCGGTTACACCAGCACCAGCAACTTCAGCAGCAACACAAGCACTCCAAACTCCCCGTTAACCACTCAAAACTATCCCGAGCCCCTCGGGACCCCAACCAAACATACCAACACCTCATATATGATCATTCAAACTTAGTTGCACTCTCGGAACACCCAAAATAACATCAAAACACCAAGATCACATTAAATTCAAGCCTAAGAACTTTGAAATTTCTAAAATCCACCAACAATGCCGAAACTATCCAAAACTCCGATTGACCTGAAATTTTGCAGACATATCCAAAATGACATTACGAACCTGTTCCAACTGTTGGAATTCCATTCCGACCCCAATAACCTAATTTCCACTGTCGTCCAAAAATTACCAAAAACTAACTTTCACCAATTCAAGCCTAATTCTACACTGGTCCTCACAAAAATATTTCGGACACACTCCTAAGTCCCTAATCACCTAACGAAGCTATCCGAGCCATAAAATCCGCATTCCGAGGTCGCTTACCAATAAGTCAACTCTCAGTTGACTTTTCCAACTCTAAGGCTATTTTTTAAGACTAAGTAACTAAATTCTCATTATAATTATTTCGATTCCGAGCCTACCAACTCTAACACATCAAGAACAGTTTAACCAAGCTATGATGAAGCAATAACAGTAAATATAAATGCATATTCTACGTAACGACCGACCGGGTCGTTACATTCTCCCCCTCTTAAACAAACGTTCGTCCTTGAACGGGTCTAGAAACGTACCTAGAGTCTCAAACAAATGAGGATATTTGCTCTGCATCTCTCGCTCGGTCTCCCAAGTAGCCTCCTCCACTGGCTGACCTCTCCACTGTACTTTCACTGAAGCTATATTCTTAGACCTCAACTTTCTGACCTGACGATCCAAAATTTCTATTGGCTCTACCTCATATGACATATCACCCTCAAGCTGAACTGTGCTGAAGTCTAACACATGAGACGATTCACCAACATACTTCCTGAGCATCGACACATGAAATACCGGATGAACCCTCGATAGGCTGGGTGGGAAGGAAAGTCTATAAGCCACCTCTCCAACCTTCTGAAGTACCTCAAAAGGACCAATAAATCGTGGGCTCAGCTTTCCTCTCTTTCCGAACCTCTTAACACCCTTCATGGGTGATACTTTCAGCAATACCTTATCACCTTCCATAAAAGACACATCCCGGACCTTCCGGTCCGCATAACTCTTCTGCCTAGACTGCGCCGTGCGAAGTCGCTCCTGAATCAACTTCACTTTCTCCAACGCATCCTGAATCAAATCTGTGCCCAATAACTTAGCCTCACTAGGCTCGAANTCGCTCCTGAATCAACTTCACTTTCTCCAACGCATCCTGAATCAAATCTGTGCCCAATAACTTAGCCTCACCAGGCTCGAACCGACCAACCGGAGATCTACACCTCCTATCATATAAAGACTCATACAGCGTCATCTGAATACTGGACTAGTAGCTGTTATTATATGCAAACTCCGCTAGTGGCAGAAACTGATCACATGAACCACCAAAATCAATCACACAAGCCCGTAACATATCCTCCAAAATCTGATGAAATACAGTGCTCAACTCTACATCAGTACCCATACCTCTCTGTACAGCCCTCCAAAACTGAGATGTGAACTGAGTACCTCTGTCAGAAATAATAGAAACCAGAACTCCATGCAATCGGACAATCTCCTTAATGTAAATACCAGCTAATTGCTCTGAAGTGTAAGAATTACCAACAGGAATAAAGTGCGTGGACTTGGTCATTCTATCCACAATGACCCAAATAGCATCAAAACCCTTCGAAGTCAGTGGTAGCCCAACTACAAAGTCCATAGTAATCCGCTCCCACTTCCACTCCGGAATATCTAACCTCTGAAGTAATCCACCTGGTCTCTGGTGCTCATACTTGACTTCCTGGCAGTTTTGAGACACCGTGCTACATACTCAAAAATATCTCTCTTCATCCGCCTCCACCAATATTGCTATCTCAGATCCTGATACATCTTCGCGGCACCCGAATGAATGGAATACCGCGAGCTGTGAGCCTCTGCTAATATCAACTCTCGAAGCCCATCCACATTGGACACGCAAATACGGGCCTGCATCCTCATAAAACCGTCATCACCAATAGTCACATCCCTGGCATCATCTCGACGGACCCTATCCTGAAGTACTAACAAATGCGGATCATCATACTGCCGAGATCTAATCTGGTCATAGAGAGAAGACCGGGAAACCCTGCTAGCTAATACCTGCGGAGGGTCTGACAAATCCAATATCACCAACTAACCCGCCAAAGCCTGAACATCAAGTGCTAAAGATCGCTCTACTGCTGAAAGGTAAGCTAGACTCCCCAAACTCTCAGCTCTGCGACTCAAGGCATCGACCACTACATTGGCCTTTCCCGGGTGATACAAAATAGTAAGGTCATAATCCTTGAGAAGCTCCAACCATCTCCTCTGCCACAAATTCAATTCCTTCTGCCTCAGCAGATACTGCAAACTACGATGATTAGTGAAAATCTCACACTGCACTCCATACAAATAATGCCGCCAAATCTTCAAGGCATGAACAATGGCAGCTAACTCAAGATCGTGCACTGGATAATTCTTCTCGTGCACCTTCAACTGTCTAGACGCGTAGGCAATCACCCTACCATCCTACATCAATACTGCTCCCAAACTAATTCTAGAAGCATCACAATAGACTTTGTAAGAACCCGAACCAGTAGGCAAAACTAGTACCGGAGCTGTGGTCAATGCTGACTTGATCTTCTGAAAGCTCTCCTCACACTCATCGGACCATCTGAATGGAGCACCCTTCTGGGTCAATATGGTCATTGGTGAAGCAATAAAAGAGAATCCTTCCACAAAGCTATAGCAATATCCCACCAAACCAAGGAAAATCCTAATCTCAGTAGCTGAGAACGGTCTGGGACAACTCTGCAACACCTCTATCTTCTTCGGATCAACCTGAATACCCTCACTAGACACCACGTGCCCCCAAGAAAGCTACTGAACCAAGTCAAAACTCACACTTGGAGAACTTTTCATAAAGCTTCTCCTCCCTCAACCTCCGCAACACAATCCTCAAGTGTTGAGCATGTTCCTCCTGGCTACGGGAATAAACCAGGATGTCATCAATGAATACAATGACGAAAGAATCAAGGTAAGGCTGAAACACACCTATTCATCAATTGCATGAACGCGGCTGGGGCATTGGTCAGCCCAAATGACATAACCAGAAACTCATAATGACCATATCTGGTCCTGCAAGAAGTCCTTGAAATGTCAGAATCTCGAATCTTCAACTAGTGATACCCCGACCTCAAGTCAATCTTGAAGAACACCTTAGCTCCCTGAAGCTGATCAAATAAGTCATCAATATGAGGCAAAGGATACCGATTCTTCCCCGTAACCTTATTCAGCTGTCTATAATCAATGCACATGCGCATCGTACCATCCTTCTTCTTCACAACCAACACTGACACACCCCAAGGCGACACACTAGGCCGAATGAACCCCTTATCTAAGAGTTTCTGAAGCTGCTCTTTCAATTCTTTCAACTCCGCAGGTGCCATACAGTAAGGTGGGATAGAGATAGGTTGGGTGTCTGGCACCAAGTCAATACCAAAATCAATGTCCCTATCAGGTGGCATACCTGGCAGGTCTACAAGGAATACGTCCGAAAAATCACGGACCACAAGAACCGAATCAACAGAAGGAGTCTCACTACTAACATCCCTCACGAAAGCAAGATAGGACTCGCACCCTTTCTCAACCATACGCTGAGCCTTCAAATAAGAAATCACTCTGCTAGGCACATGCTCTATAGACCCTCTCCACTCAAATTTCAGAACTCCGGGCATAGCTAGGGTCACGGTCTTAGCGTGAAAATCAAGGATAACATGACATGGTGATAACCAATCCATGCCCAGAATTACATCAAAACCAACCATACTAAGTAACATCAAGTCCACTCAGGTATCCATGTCCTCAATAGATATAAGACATGATCGATACACACGGTCCACAATAATAGTATCGCCCACCGGAGTCGAAACATGAACAGACGTAACTAAAGACTCACGGGGCATATTCAGAAAGTGGGAAAAATAAGATGAAACATACGAGTACGTGGAACCAGGGTCAAATAAAGCCAAATCATCACTGTGACAAACTGAGATCGTACTTGTAATCACCGCATCTGAGGCCAAAGCATCAGGCCTAGCCGGAAGTGCATAAATACGTGGCTGTCCTCCACCTGATCGACCTCCCCCTCTAGGGCACCTCTAGCTGCCTGACCACCACCCCTGGCTGCCTGGGTAGGTGGTAAAGTGACTGGGGCTGAAGTCGAGGGCTCAACCCTCTGCTGAGATGAACTACCAGGACAACGGGGACACTGCCTCCACTCATGTTCGAACTCTCCATACTCATAACAACCACCTGGAGCTGAAGATGAAAACTGACGAGAACCCCTGCCACCATGATAACCACCAGGCGAACCATGCATAGAAGAACCCTGATAAGATGATGCTCGAGCGGAGCTTTGAGCTGGAATGGAACTAAAAGATGAACGGCCCTGATGACAGCTGCGAGGACCCTGCCCCAAAGATACACCACTGTAAGCTGGGCGAACTGGCTGTGGAGGTCTAAATGAACGACCTCTGCTGTGCTGAAACTGCCCTCTAGAAGGGGCACCACTGAAGCTACCTGATCCCCGAGGCTTTTTGGCCTCCCTCTCCTCACACTTCTGCCTACGAACCGACTCAATGTCCCGAGCAATGTCAACTACCTACTCAATGTAGCTCCAGACACTCTCTCCCTGGTCATCAAAATCCGAAGCTGATACGTGAGACCATCTACAAACCTCCTGATACACTCCCTGTCAGTAGGGACTAACTCCGAAGCATGTCTAGCCAACTCGAAAAACCTCATCTCGTACTGAGTAACTGACAACTCTCCCTAGCGCAACTGCTCAAACTATCTGCGTTGCTCCTCTCTGTGGGACTGAGGAACATACTTCTCCAAAAAGAGCGTGGAGAACTGTTGCCAGGTAAGTGGTGATGAACCAACCGGCCTACGCCTCTCAAATGCCTCCCACCAAGTGAAAGCAGCACCGGCAAACTAAAATGTAGCAAATGAGACCCCGCTGGTCTCCAAAATACCCGCCGTACGTAGTATCCTCTGGCACTTATCTAGAAACCCTTGGGCATCCTCGCCCTCTTACCGCTGAAAGTTGGAGTCTGAAGTCTGATGAACCTCTCCAGTCTGCGCTGCTCATCCTCAAGCATAGCAGGAACCACATAGTCCTGAAATGGGGCAACCGGCTGGGCTGGGACTACCCCCGGTGCCAGAATACTCTGTACAACCGGATCAGGTGTCCGGGAAGCTGGAGTCTGAATGCCTCCCCCGGCCTGAACTGCAGTGGCAGTAGTAGACATAGCAACTACCTAAGCTAAACTGGTACACACCATCAATATCTGATCTAGGGTCTCCAGAAGACCCGAAATAATAATAGGCAATGCCGGTTCCTGAGCCTGTTCCGCTGGAGCACCGTCGGCGGGAACCTGATCTTGAATGACAGGGGGATCCTGTAGTACTGTCCCGGCTGATACACGGGCTGGTCCCCTAACTCCACCACGGCCCTGACCCCTTGTGGCTCTGGCTGGTGTCTAGTCACACTAATCGGTATTGCATGTCCTCACCATCTGTGAGAGAATGAAACAACATGAGTTTAGATCTTAAGAACCAATAGATTGGCACGAAAGAGTTCAAGAAAATGAGATTTTACCTAAAAGTTCAGCAGCCTCTCGAAGATAAGTACAGACGTCTCCGTACCGATCCACAAGACTCTACTGAACCTGCTCATGACCATTGAGTCCTATGTAACCTAGAGCTCTGATACCAACTTGTCACGACCCCAAATCCTAACAGGACGTGATGGCGCCTATCGTGGAACTAGGCTAGCCAACCATCACATAACTATCCATCCGTTCTATTATAATGTTTCAATAATCAATAACAAGCAACAACAAAGCATAACATAATTTCTTTAAGTCTTTACGCCCCAATAATAATCTAACATTCTAAACAATCCTCCCAAGACTGGAGTCAACATGGTCACGAGCATCTAAGAAATAAAACTAACTCTGCTAATGTCTTAATCAATGTCTATGAAATAAATACTAATACTAATAAAGGAAGGGAAATGGAGAAGCTGCGGACGATGAACATCTACCTCGAAATCCCGTAAGCTGCTGAATATGAACGAGGACATCTACTGCTCTGAACCGGTACCTGGATCTGTGCACAGCGGCACAAGGAGTAATGATGAGTACGCCAACTCAGTAGTAATGAAAATAAATCACAGTCTGAGAAATACGAAACACACATCACAGATACACCAACTCACAAAACAGTAAAACACCAAGTCACCATAAAGTATATATCAAATACATAAGTTCGAAAACCAATTTCCAGAAATCCTTTGAAACAAGTATAATTTCAATATATCTCACTAAAACTCTCAGTAAAATCAATTTGAAAAACGCAGTGAATCATAGTCAAAACCTCAATAAAATCATCACAAATCTGCCCCTCGGGCCATAATCATTTCTCATAACAATTTCCCTCAGCACCTCACCATCACTCAGCATCAGCCCAGGGGGTAACCTCACAGTCAATTAGTATCATTCCAACGGACAACCTCACAGTCACTCAGTATCAGCCCAGCGAGCAACCTCACAGTCACTCAGTAGGTACCTGCGCTCATTGGGGGTGTGTACAGACTCCGGAGGGGCTCCTACAGCCCAAGCGCTATAACAAGCCACATCATGGCATAAATCACTCACAATATTGACCCTCGGCCAGCCACATCATGGCATAAATCACTCATAATATTGGCCCCCGGCCTCTCTCGTCTCATAACATCCTCACAATATTGGCCCACAGCCTCACTTAGTCAGACACTCTCAACATGCCACTCAGGCCATCATTATATCTGGTTCTCGACCCAAAACAATGTTTCATTTTCAAGAAATAATATCAAAATACTCTGAGTGTCAAAACAATTATCAAGAAAAGACTGAGTGGAAATCATAACATATCAAGTGAGTAAAATAGTAAAAACAACCCCCAAGGGGTAAACAGATCGGCACTAGGCCCCAAACATGGCTTGCAACCCAAATTATATCAATACTATTAAGCATAGGCTTAAAAATCAGTTTTGCAACTCAATCCTAAAAAAGAATATATTTCCAAATTTCCAATCTTTGCATTCCAAAATTCGTGAAAGGATGCAAAGTCCGGGGTTTCATACCCTCAGGACAGGATTTAAAGACATTACTTACCTCAAACTAGCCCGAAAAGCTACTATGCAACCCGCTTGCCTCTCGAATCAACTTTCGAGCACTCCAAATATATAAAGATCAGATATTTATCATCAAATTATGCTAAAGGAATGAATTCCAATTGAAAAGTACCAAATTTAGCTCAAAATCCGAAATTAGCCAAAACCCGACCCCTGGGGCCCGCATCTCGGAACTCAAAAATTTTTATACTAAAATGTTCTTCATCATCTCACGAGTCCGTAAATATAAAGAACGCTAAAATCGGAGTTCGTTTGACCCCTCAAATCAACCCCTAAAGGTCTCAAAATCTAAAGCCCTAACTCCACCCTTTTCCTACTGATTTTCTTCAATTTAACACTGATATTAAGGTCTTTAATAACCTATAATCAAGTTAATGAGTCCAAAAAGCTTACCTCAATGATGCACCAACGTTTCCCTCTTCGAAATCCCTCAAAAACCTCGGAACCCGCACAACAATGGTGAAAAAAGGGTTAAAATTCGCGAAGTCTCCTTTTTATACTTTCTGCCCAAGTATTTCCGCACCTGCGGACTTACACCTGCGGTCAAATCAACCGCACCTGCGACTTTTCATTAAACGGCCAAACTCCGCACCTGCGACTCACATCCGCACCAGCGACATCGCAGGTTCAGCCCCCTATCCGCATCTGCGACCTTTTCCCTGGCTGGCCAAATCTCGCACCTACGGAGCCTTCTTCCGCTCCTGCGGGCCCGCACCTGCGATGACCCATCCGCCGGTGCGGTTACACCAGCACCAGCAACTTCAACAGCAACACAAGCACTCTAAACTCCCCGTTAACCACTCAACCATCCCGAGCCCCTCGGGACCCCAACCAAACATACCAACACCTCATATATGATCATTCAAACTTAGTTGCACCCTCGGAACACCCAAAATAACATCAAAACACCAAGATCACATCAAATTCAAGCCTAAGAACTTTGAAATTTCTAAAATCCACCAACGATGCCGAAACTATCCAAAACAACTCCGATTGACCTGAAATTTTGGAGACATATCCAAAATGACATTACAAACCTGTTCCAACTGTCGGAATTCCATTCCGACCCCGATAGCCTAATTTCCACTATCGACCGGAAATTACCAAAAATAAACTTTCGCCAATTCAAGCCTAATTCTACACCGGTCCTCACAAAAATATTCCGAACACACTCCTAAGTCCCAAATCACCTAACGAAGCTATCCGAGCCACAAAATCCGTATTTCGAGGTCTTTTACTAATAAGTCAACTCTCAGTTGACTTTTCCAACTCTAAGGCTATTTTTAAAGACTAAGTGACTAAATTCTCATTATAATTATTCCGATTACGAGCCTACTAACTCTAACACATCAAGAACATTTTAACCAAGATATGAAGAGGCAATAACAGTAAATGTAAATGCAGATTCTACGTAACGACCGACGGGGTCGTTACAGGCACCATGTGCCCACATATTTCCATCTCACTTTGCATAACAAAATCCACGTGCTACCCAGTACATAATGTCCGTAATCAATGCAATTAAGATGTTCAAGGAGTCTCATTTATATAACATAAAATAAATTATAGTTTCTAAACCAATTAGGAAATCAGTGAGAAAAGATGAAGTTATTTTTAGAAATCATTTGAATGAAGAAAATAACCTTTTCAAATAAAATACAACATCGAATAAATTATTGCCTTTAACATAGGATTTATTAAATTAAAACTTAATAGAAATTCCTTTTCTTAATAAGGTTCAATCTCAAACAGGTTAAGAAAATTTAATTGAGAAATTAATCAAAATAAAATATAAAAATTATTGGAATTTGAAATATTGAAATGTGTGTGTGTGTGTGTATATATATATATATATATATATATATATATTATTTATAGAAAGTAGCATAATATTATTTATATACGGCGAGTTCAAATTTAAAAATATATAAAGTAGCATAATATTAATTCTTTTATTTTAAATCACTATATTACTAACAACTTAACGGAACATGTGGCAATGGTTCAACGTAGTAAATTTACTTTGAAAATTAATTCACCAGAGTAATAGTTTCAGGAAAAGAATTCAAGGAACAACGGCAAGTCAATATATCAATGTCAATAACCGAATCCTCAAAACTCAGTGGAGCCCGAAATACAAATTATCAAAGTCTTGAACAAATGAACTAAAGCCAATACCGTAAAACAGAGGATACCAAAATACAAGATATGTACATTCACCCTTATTACTCCTTATCAGTCCACCCTTATTTCTCCTGTTGCGGCGTGCAATCCAATCCCACTGGAAAATATCAATATCATAATAATAAATATAATATATTGTGGCGTGCAACCCGATCCCACCAGTCCGCCCTTATTACTCCTCAATATATCACCCTTATTTCTCCTGTTGCGGCATGCAACCTGATCCCACCTGTCCACCCTTATTACTCCTGTTGCAGCGTGCAACCCGATCCAACCAGATAATATCAATTCTCCCTTGTTCCTTCTCAATATATATCACCCTTATTCCTCCTGTTGCGGCGGGCAACCGATCCCACCAAAAAATAGTTTAAATCAACAACAACAACAAATCAACAACTCAATTACAAGAATTTTTACTACCAAGAGTATGAGTACACAACAACAATAGAATCACGTAAAAATTGATGCGTGGCTAGAATCCATAGTTTTAAGCATCATGTACCTTACATTTTATGTGCTTTTGTGAAAAAAATACACGTTATATGTACATAATGGAGTCTATTTCATGTGTAGGTGAATTGAAGATGGAAGCCAATCTAAATGGGTGCATAAACGTCAAAAATACGCTTAAGAGTCGAAAAGGAGTGACCCGGGCCATAGTCGGGCGTTTTGCCCCTAAAGCCTGACCTGCCCAGGCTATAGTGGGGCGTTTTGCCCCTAAAGCCTGGCCTACCCAGGCTATAGTGGGGCGTTAGATCCCAAACGCCTGGCCTACCCAGGCTATAGCTGGGCGTTTGGGTCTTAACGCCGGGGGTCCCTGGTCTGGTCAATTCCGAGTTTTGAAGGTTTTAAGTGTTTCTCGGTTTGAATAGAAGTCTCCTACACGT